>BMAW01120164.1:0-109699 GCA_019974015.1 Nephila pilipes
GGTTATACCGAAAGCATTGGGAACCTGCAATATTAGGTGATACTGTTGGATTTTGTTTAGAGAGCCTGGTCAGGTACCATATTAAAGAATAAGTTCAAGGTACTTTTTTGCTGAATCAAATTGATATTAGGTTTTGTATATAATTAACTTTGTAGATTTTGTGCCTATTTAAAGAATTTTTGTTTCAAGATGTGTTATAACCTGTTGTATTTTTTATTACATTTTTATCACCCAGTTTATCTAGAAAATATGACATGATGTAGAAAATTTGAGTTTTCCACTAAATTTGATATTTCGATTTTAGTAAATTACACACATCAGCTAACAAAATGGGGGAAAAAAATTGAAAATTTTTTAATAGTGTTTTCAATACAGGAATCTGACTTTTAAATTTAAAATGAAAATTGATCAGCAATGCAGAACAACTTTAATAATGTTAAATTAAAGGTTGTTGATTTTAACTTGAATACATATGGAAATCACTCGAAACTTTTTTTTAAAAAAAATCATTGAAAGAATAGTTTTAATAATATAAAAATTAATCTGCATCTAATAATTCATGACCTATTGAAATGAGTTGTAGAAGATATTAAGAATAAAATTTAGTGCAAATACTAACATAATACTCAATTTAAAATGAAGATTTATATCAAATCTTAAAAAAAAAGTGAAATTTTGACAGTTCATGCTATGCATAAAAGTTGTTCTATCACTGACTGGTTTATAGTGTGGTTTCACAAAATTTTGCTGTTTTTTTGTGTTTATGGAAACACTATAAAATCAAGAACTGACCTGTGAGGAATTCATGTGATTGAAGAGGAAAAAGTGTGAAATGTTCCATTAGTTGAGTTGAGTAAAATATTTTTGATTATGTTTCATGGCCGCAGTAGCCTAGTGGTCATGGCTTCTGATTCGTGGCCTGCGGTTTTCGTTCAGTCACGGGTTCGATCCTTGGCCACTACCATGTAGCTGGGGCTGATGCACGTTAAATCTGTCTGGGCCCAAAGTCTTCCCGTTGGCGTGATGTGGATGTTAGAAGAGTGGTGTGCCAGCTCAAGTATTACTGTCGTCGTCACTCGACCATGGTTCAAAATTACGAGATCTGTCATCAATAGCCCTTGTATTGTTTCTAGTGCGATGTTAATAAAACTAAACTAAACTAAAGACTATGTTTCTTATAAAATTAGAAATGATGAAGAGTTTTGTCAAACCTCTTAATAAAGACCAAGATTTCAGGCATTTGAAGGAAATATTTTCTCAAAATTGAGTGAAACCAAGTTGAAAGAAGGCATTTTTATTGTGTTTCAAATCAGAAAAGTGAGTGAAAATCATGAAGTGTTGAAAAATTGAACATTTGATGTTAAATTCACAAATCTAGAGTTTGCTGCAGGGTCATTATTCAAAGCTATTGTTCATATATATTTGGATAGCAGAAGACATTAAGATTATGTTGGTGTTGTAACTGATATACAAGACAACAAAAACATAGGGTGCAGAATGTTACTAAAAATTTACTTTTTGCTTTCACACCCAGACATTCCCCATAACAATTTAGGAGTGGTAAGTGATAAACAGAATGAACATTTTCATTAAAATATCTTACCATGAAACATTGATACCATGGGCTCTGGGACCCTGCAGTGATGGGGGACTATTGTTGGTTTCTGTTTAGGGAAACTGGTGAATATCATACAAAAGCAAAATTTCAACACCCTTTCTTGGCAAATTTAATTGACATTATGTTTTGTTTTTATTAACATAGTAGATGTTTGTGCCTTATATATATTTAATTTTTTTTGTTTAGAGGTGTGTTTTATTTCTGTTGTCCAGTAAACAGAGGTATATTCTGTATATAAATATTTTTATAACCCCTGTATCATTCCTATATGTATATATATAATGTGACATGATAGAGAAAATCTGACTCATAAATTAAATTCAGGTCCCCAAAAGTGTTTCATTATGCACATTTACTAGCTAGACAGAAGGGAAAAAAAAATGAAATTTCTTTAGTTGTGTTATTTATAGTTTTTATGAGTAGAATTTGTTATTTTACAATGCATTTAAATTCAGATTTTTATGAACATGTGGCACAAAAAATGTAAAAACTAATTATACAGATTTTGATTTTAAAGAATATAAATAAAGCCTTTATGTATTTTGCAAATTTTTGATCCTATAATCAGCTTGTGTTTTTTGGAACAAAAAAAAAAAGCATGTTACATAATTATTTATGGAAAAAAGGAAAACAAGAATGCTATACAGCTGAGGAATCTATGTAATGCCTAAATAGCATATGTACAGTCATTAAAAAAAGACTCTAAAACTTTTTTCTGTTTTCATCTCAGCTGGATAAAATTGATATAATTTTATTAGCTTATAAAATTTTTTGTATTGTGGAGCTGAGTGTTTTTTATTCAGAATTGAGTAAAAATGTCCTAAATAGCTTGTGTTTCTTTTCTTTTATTTGAGTATAGTAATTAATTCTTAATGTAATTGGAAAAAATTGTGAGAAAGCTGTATATTAGATTTTTGAGTTAATGGTTAATCTACACCCTCCCTCCCCGATGTTTGGATAAAATGGGAAAAAAAAGTCTGTTGATTTTCCTTGAGATTTATCACAACTTAACTGTTGTTACATGCAACAATCTTTCTCCTGATTTGTTCCAGTTGAGACCACGTTGAAGAATAAAAATGACGAAAGGCAAATAAAAAAATTAGTTCTTTGCCTAGTATTGAATCAAATGTACTTTGGTGGACAATCGCCAAGGACAGATAAAATTATCATCTGTAGCAACCACAAAACGACAGGAAGAAAAATGTGGAATATTAGAATTAGTGCGGAATGTAGGAAAGAAGAGGAGTGCAGGTGCAAACGTACTTTTTCACACTTATTTGTAACATAATAGCACTGATAAGAGGTTTAAGGAATTTAACAGAAGTAGACAGCTCATTGTTCCTAGTGAAAGTTTGGGACAGAATCAATTGATAAACTTGAAATTTTTGGTGTGTCTCCTCAACATTACATCGAAGATTTTTTATGTATGTGGGTATTATTCAATTGAAGATCAAAAAGTAACAGATGTTTCCAAAAAATACAGCATCACCCACAGCATTGTTTTACAGGTGAGGAAAGCATTTAAAACAACTGAAATGTACAGGTAAGTGTCATAGGAAGGTTATGGTAAATGTATGACATCAGTTACAGACGGGTTCACTGCCATATTTGGTGAAAAGAAACCATTACTTTATAGCTGAGCTATTGGCAAATAAGTATTTTTGTCTTCAAAATGGTGTCAAGGCTCCAAGTTCTTCCATTGGGCATAGTATGGAAGTTTGGAGAGGGAGATGTCAGCTCAAGTGTCATCCTTGTCACTTGACCCAGTTTCAAAATTACATCTGCCACCAATAGTCCTCATGTCACAGTCTTAAGTATGATATTAATAAACTATCAATCAGTTATCATAAAACGGATGATGTCCCAAAAAACTGTTGCAAGACATGAGGTAAAAGAATTATATTATATTGACCAATTTTTTTCAAAGTGAGAAGGAAGACAAAAAAAATTTAAGAAAAAAAAAAAAAAATAAATAAATAAATGAAACATTTTATTAGTTCAAACAAAATTACACTAATTATGCTTACATTCCTTTTAATTATTGAATTAAATGAGTATTTTTCTATTGAATGAATATTTTTGAGAATATATCATTGTCTAATAACATATTGGAAATTTCGGAGCAAGAAATAACCTTCATATTGAATTTTACAGTTTGTGCTGCAGGTAGAGTATTAGCATTCAATCTTGATTTCTCAGTTGTTCAAAAATCATTACCAATAAAAAAAAACTCTTTCAACTGCTGCATTTTAGCTCTGGTGCAGCACAATGTAAATTTAACAAGAATAACTAAATTTTCATATGGAATGTGTTTATTTTTTCAGTGGTAAAATATTTCCACCCATTTTTTTTTATCAATTTCAGTATGTTCATTTTCCCATTGTTGTAATTTATCAGAATTTAAATTTACATTCAGTCTTCTAATTTCTTCAAACAGACAATTGTCAACAATTTTAATATCAGGCATGTCTTTCGATAAAAAATTCAACACAAATTTCAATATCTGCCCAATTTACTTGTAATGAAGTAAAAAAACACCATTAAAACTGTTATTTCCTATGATATTTGTTTCAGACTATTCTCCAATATATTATAAAGATGATGGGTAAAAATTCTTCTCTTCTTTGGTAAACTTTTTCATTATGCTCAGATTTAATTCCTCTAAGTTCATCAGTTTTTTTTTATTATTAAAGAAATAAATTTTTCTTCAAATTGTTATTTATATTGAAGGACAATATCGTTCAAAATAAGACGTAACTTCTGTACCTGAATTATGTTCACCTTCAATCTTTTAAATCGTTTTGTGGAAAATAGATGCCTAATTAAAATATCTTAATATCTCTGATAATTCATAATGGGAAAAATATTCCAGAATTTTTGGAAAATTGTCTAAACTTAAAAAATATGAATGGAGAGGCAATTGTGAAATACACTCTATAGCAGTTGTTAGAATGAGCCAACTAACTTTTGAATATCCTAAAAGTTTTTTGTATTCAATGTGTACGTAACAGTTTGGCATGGCATCTCTGAATACAATGATTAATCCATTAATTTTAAAATATTAAAAAGGAAGATAGGTAGGACACTTTTTGAGGATGGACAGAACCTACAAAGAAGAACTTTCCTCCATAAAGGAGGACGATTGATCACCTTAATTATATGCCCATAGGCCTGTGGAGTATGTGCTGTTTTCCAGATTGCATTGTAAAGCCCAATTGTAATGGCATCATGAGCATCAAAATTGGACTGAGTAGGACTAGGCATAAATACATTGCTTTGCAAAATTAAGAGAATTTTCAAATTATGTCTAATGAACAAAAATTATTTAACCAAAGGTACTAATTATGATGCCAAAGAATTATTGAAATAATCAGACTAATATGTAAGGGTACATGTGTGTGTATGTGGCTAAATCTGCATGCTAAATCTGTTTTTAAAATTGTTCAGGGAAATATTAATAAGGATTATATAATAGGATAATTATTAATTATCTTAATTGTTATTTATTACAGATTTAATTATTAAGTGATAAGATATAGTAATAATTTATATATATATATGTTTGATTATATATATATATGTATATATATATATTATATATTGATGTTGTTTTTGGAGAAATCTAAAGGTTCACTAAAGATCATGCTACCATGTCAGATTTGGATGTCTGTACGATTTTAAGAATGGTAAAGTTTTTTGAGAAAGTTATTTTATTTTATGATTTGCAAAGTTGAATTTTATTCAAATAAATGCCTCATTTAAAAATGCTTACTAAAGTAAAAGGCATTTTAAAATTAATGTTTGTTAAAAAAAATAAATAGATTGTCCTTAATATATTTATATATCATAAGTGCATCCAATAATTAAATACTCTAAATTAATTTTTAATCCCTTAACTCTGCCTAATTTGAAATTCCAATTTAAATTTGTATATTTCCTGAACTATTGAAGGTAATTTGGATAAATTTTGAAATTAGGAGTTTTATGACATCAAAAGTCCAAATAATTTAAAAATTTGGTATAATTTACTTTTCTTGTATTTATATCTTTTAATTCACAACTTTTACCGTAATAGTATTTTTTGTATATATTTAAGAATTAAAAGACATCTATTGTTGTAAACACCTTTTAAGAAGTATTTAGCACTAAATATTAAATTGCCAAATGTGAAACATTCATTTAACATTAGGGGACCCATTTTTTAAAACCCCATAATTTGGAAACTTCTGATCTCTATTTTATGTAAGTGGAAAATTGAATGAAATTGAAGATAGATCATTCAGTATAAAAGCTCTCATATGAAAAAGTCATTCATTATGAGAAAATATTTTCGTAACTTAATTAATTTATTAACACCATCATTTATGTCAATTTGAGTCATTAATAGTATTATCAATTTTATTCATCAGGGATAAATATCGACAAAAGCTTGTACAGCATAGTTAGATTTAGTTCTTGCACCATAAATTCACAATTACTCATTTGTCAGTGATAAAAGTTATGAATATTGATAAAAATAAGGGACATCTATAATAGCTAAACATCTCTTTAATTAAAAATAATTATGTGAAGGAAAGGATGAAAACAGTTCATGTTTTACAAAAAAAAAAAAAAAAAAAGGGGCTTTTAAGGGCTAACAAATAATTCTGTCTTTGTTAGCATTATTTCACTTGGACTCTTATGTATAGTGAATTTAATTTTTTGTTGAAAACTTTGCTCATTTAAGTAAACAGTTTTGTACTAAAGATTCTGTATTCAATTTGATAACATTCTGACTAAATATTCCCAAAAAAGAGTTTTTTAAAAAATCATTTCTTTATCTAAATCAGAAAGAAGAATTATGATGTTTATTCTGCAGATGTAAAATGAAATGAGTGTATTTTTTCATTTCAGAGAGAGTCTAGCAAGTGTTGGGCCTATGCCCGATTTTGGATTATTTGAAGCTAGTAGATTAGCATGTCCCATTCTTCCTCAATATCATCCAAAGCAATTGATGGAGTTATTAGGATTTGGAAAACTTCGTCGAGTGAAAGCAATTTTGAGTCATCTGGTTCGATGTCTCTCTGGTTCTGAAAATATTAAGGTATTTTTTTCTTGTGATATAAAGCTATGAATCAAAATATTTCCTTAAAGTTATCTGAAGAGCAAAGCAGAATAACTTGTAATTATAATTAGGTGAAATATATTTACATCTTAAAAGCACAAATTTTTCATGCATACACTGGTTTTTTTTAGAAAGGAAAATGAAGATTTTTTTAAATGTTATTAGAGAATTTATTGTTATTTATTATTATTATTTAATATTAGTTATTGTTTGATAAATTCCTTAAATTTTCCAAATTCATTTGCTTATTTAAAAAGTTATTAATGTACTATTAGATTCTTTATAAGATATACTTTTTATTTGGGATGTTTTCCTTCATTGCTGGCCATTAAAATTAGTGATAGCCATAATGTAAAACTGCAAAATATCTTTGATTGCCTATATGTTTATCCTTCTTTACCACATATTTGCATTTAATTGTTTCTCATGCTGTTCAAATTCATATTTAAATACATTATAACTATATTCATATTTAAATACATTATAACTATGAATAGTTTTGATTAGCTCTAATATTTTTGCTAATTTCAAGTCTGATGCAGAAGTTGTACTGTGATACGTTAAAAATGCTTATCGTGTTTATATAGCACCGTTAGTAAAAATGTAACATTTTCTTTTTTAATTCTTATTGAAGCTGATGCTGTGCTGTATGTCTTCAGAGGGTAAAATGTTGAACTTAAGAGTCTCTTCTAAAATATTTCTTTTATCAGCATAGTAATGCTGAACAAAAAGTTGTTAACTCCTGCCTTATTGATACCTTTTTTTCATTTTTAAAGTATCAGGAATCAACTTCTTATCTTCGAAAATATTTTTTTAAAAATAATTTTTATATTTAATTAATTCAGACAAACATTTGACAAAAATTATTTATGTAGAGAGATTGTAAAGGATTTTTGCCATAAGCAAAAATTAAATATGAGTGAATGAGGGTCACACCAAGTTAAACTTTAAGTAAAATGGAAAATATTAAAAAATTATGTATAGAAAATTTTGCCACTAGGGTGGATGATATTTAAGCAGTTTATTGCCGGTTATTTATTTCTCTAAAAATGGAAGAACCAGCAGTCTTATTAGTCTCCCTTTCTCCTCTAAAAAATAACAGGATTATAATTAGAAATGAGATTTATGAATTTACTTCGAAGGACATATTTAAATGATATTTCTTATTACTGATAATACCAATGAGAAAGACTGCTTGGAATATTTTGAAAAAATAATTTTTTGGGGATTCTTAAGCCAGAATAATCAGAATTTTAGATGAATTTTTAACTAGTTAATTAATAAACATAGAACTATAGACTTTACTTGCTGTTTGACATAAATGAATAGTTAATTGAAATTAAGATGCAGGACACCCCCACACTTGAAAATTTATCCAAGACAACTCAGTTGTTAAGTTATTCCCAACTAAACTAATTTGAAATTATGCAGATATTATTTAGGTGGAAAGAGTATGATTTTCAAATCAGTACCTAAAGCTACTATTTCCAGCAACAGTAACAACTGTTATGGCTGGTCATCAAGTTGAATTTAGCTCAGATGACAGATGTGGCACATAATGGTTTCAACTCTATGCCAGAATTCATCGTTTGTAGTGCTGGTGTGGGATGAAGTATCAGGTTAGCAGTCAAACACCATCTCTTTTAGGGAATTTCAGGACAAGCACATGCAACGTATTGTCTGATTTTGTCTTGTTGTGAAATCCTAGAACAGTGGTTCCCAAAGTGGTCCCTACAGAACCCCAGGGGTCTCCAGTATCATTCAGGGGTCTGTAAAAAATTAAAATTGATTTGGAGGTCCCTGAACAATGTCGAGGTTTGCGAAAGGTTTAATATAACATAAAGAAATGTGATCCATTTTTATCATTATGGAAATTTAAATATATAACAATAAATAAAATAGTAGCGATTTTTACATCCGGAGTAAAATGTAAATATAGGTGGGCACTTAAAATATAGTATGTTACATAAGTACTGAGCGTTATGTAACACCTTTTGTAAATGAACATTGACAAAACTTTTTTTTCACTGATTACTCACTTGTAGTAAAAATGGTATGTATAATTTTTTTTTAATGTTTAATTAAAACTTAGTCATTGTTCAATTTACTTCTATAAATTTAAGCTTTCAATTTCCATCAACACACTAACAACAAAATAATAGGGGAATAACAATAAAAAAAACTGAGATAATCCCTCAAAAACAGAAGAAAAAAAAATCCACTGACACACGACTATGATTTAATAGTTCTAGATGGTGCCAGCTACTTCAAGTTAATAACAAGCATTGCATGGTGCAAGACAGAAGGCTGAAAACTGGTTTATACAGGAATGCAATAAATTTGCTACGTGCATGTACTTGTACACAATATAAACATAAACTATAAAGAGTCGTTCATCATACATTTCTAATCAACAATTTAACAGGTCAATTGAAAAGTCCCCGGCCTGACACATAGATGGTGCTGCTAGAATTAAATACATATGTGTTTTAGTTAGCCCTAACCCTCGAAAGATGAGTGTATAAATTTGACAGCTGTCGGATCATTAGTTTGTGAATTATAGCATTTTGAGTGAAGCAACCTTTGTTATTGTGAAAAAAATGGATAAAAAGGAATTTCGCGTGTTGATAAAATATTGCTTTTTGAAGGGAAAAAATACAGTTGAAGCAAACACTTGGCTTAATGCCGAGTTTCCGGACACTGCCCCAGGAAAATCAACCATCAAGGATTGGTATGCTAAGTTTAGACGTGGTGAAATGAGCACCGAAGACGGTGAACACAGTGGACGCCCAAAAGAGGTTGTTACCGAAGAAAACATTATAAAAAAATTCACAAAGTGATTTTGAATGACCGTAAATTGAAATTGAATGAAATAGCAGACACTCTAAAGATATCAACTGAACGTGTACATCATATCATTCATGAATATTTGGTTATGAGAAAGCTCTGTGCAAAGTGGGTGCCGTACTAGCTCACTTTTGACCAAAAACAACGACAAGTTGATGATTCAGAGCAGTGTTTGAAGAGGATCAAGCGAAATAAATCCGAGTTTTTGCGTCGATATGGGACAATGGATGAAACGTGGCTTTATCATTTCACTCCGAAGTCCAATCGACAGTCATCCGAGTGGACTGCACACGATGAACACCCGCTCCAAAGCGTGGGAAAACGCAACAGTCGGTTGGCAAAATTATGGCGTCTGTATTTTGGGATGCGCATGGAATAATTTTCATTCACTACCTTTAAAAAGGAAGGACCATCAACAGCAAATATTACATAGCGTGATTGGACCGTTTGAAGGACGAAATCGCCGAAAAACGGCCGCATTTGAAGAAAAAGAAAGTGCTGCTTCACCAAGACAATGTACTGTGTCACAAGTCAGTGAAAACTATGGCAAAAATCCATGAATTGGGCTTCGAATTCCTTCCTCATCCACCGTATTCTCCAGATCTGGCCCCCCAGCGACTATTTCCTGTTCTCAGATCTCAAAAGAATGCTCGCTGGGAAGAAATTTTCATCGAATGAAGAGGTGATCGCCGAAACGGAGGCCTATTTTGAAGCAAAGGACAAATCGTACTACAAAAAATGGTATCGAAAAGTTGGAGGGTCGCTATAATCAGTGTATCACCCTTAAAGAGAATTATGTTGAATAAAAAAAACTAATTTTGCCAAAAAACTGTGTTTTACTATGGTAGGCCGGGGACTTTTCAATTGACCTGTTAGTTCTATGTTATGTTGATGTGAAGTGTATAAACACATTTTCCCAGTTTTAGACAAAAACAAATTTTGTATTGTTAGTTGGAAGTTTTGATATAATTGCATTTTTTGTATTGTTGCGCAGATAGTATACTTTTGTTACATAAATATATTTGAATAAAATTGATCTCTTTTGAAAAAATTAAACATCACATTTTTCAATATAGTACTCCTTTAACATGGATTACTATTTTGAAAAAATAAAAAGTAATCCCTATATATAATGAAAAAGTAAAAAGTTAAAAAAAAATGATCTTAATGTCAGTTAAGGGTTTACTTTTTTTTTTTTAATTAAAAACTTAGGTAGATATCATAAGTTTTATTTTTTACACAGATGTTTTTGAAAGAGGTTAATTTTTGAGAATTAAATTTTATTCAAAAATTACATGAAACTTTATCTTTATGTCAAAAAATTAATTCAAAAGAGCTTTACTGCAGCATTCTATTGAAAATCTTAATAATAATTAACAGCGGTTTGCTGCAGATAAAACATTTCATATACAAATTTTCTTATATATATTTTTTTGCCCTTTTTATCAGATAACAGTATGAGTGAGCCAAAGAAAAAATGTCGATAATATAGTGTTGAATATTTGAAGTATAGCTTTATTTCATGACCAGTATAAATAGTACTTTACCTATGTGTCTTCTATGTAATAAAACTATGTCAAATGATTCAATGAAACCTTCCAAGCTTAAGGAACATTTAATAAAAATCCTTAGTGACAAAAACAGATGAGGATTTAACATTTTTTCAAACAGTCAAAGAAAAGTATTTGAAAACATTGTCACTGCAACAACTCATAGAGACAACATCTAAGCAATGTGACTGTGGACTGCGTACTTCTTATTACATTATATTATTCTTTATTGATTGCTAAGTCCAGAAAACCGTATACTATTGGGAAAGAATTTATTTTACCAGCTGTATGTGAGGTAATACGCGCCATGTTGCACAAACCAGCTTTCGATATTATAATAAGAATTCCACTGAGTAATGATACAGAATAAAAAAAGATTGATGAAATGGCTCAGTGCATAAAAAATTCTTTATGTGAGTACTTGAAAACATCTGAATTTTTTATAAAGCTTGATGAGTCCATTTTACCTGGAAATGAAGCTTTACTTTTAGCTTACGAAAGATGTGTAAAAGAAGAAAAATTTTGCCAAAAATTGTTATTTGCTAAATGTTTGGAAACTGATACCAAAGGTGAAACATTATTTACTGAATTGCAAAAAAAAATTTCGATGTAAAAGCTATTCTTTTGACTAATATCATTTCTATTGCTACTGACGGTGCTCTGGTAATGGTAGGAAGATACTGAGGCTTTCTAGCATACTTAAAACAAGCTGTACCGAATGTATTTTCAGTACATTGTGTCATTCATTGACATAATTTAGTCAAAAATTCTTAGTGAACGTTTGCATGGATCACCAGATTATGTCATTAGAGAAGTTAATAAAATCAAAAGGAATGCCTTCAATGAGAGATTATTTGTTCAATTTTGTGTGGAAAATGATGAAGACTATAATTGTTTACTACTTCACACAGAAGTACGTTGGTTATCTAAGAGTGCATGTTTAAATTGATTTTATGTGCTCTTTGATTAAGTGTAGGAGTTCCTGGAAAGCGAAGACAATGATTTGTGACATAATTTAATTAACTCAAGAAATGACATAGCCTATATGACTGATTTATTTTCCAAATTTAACGAAACTAATTTGAAACTACTAGGTGACCAATTAAAATTAATCAAAGCTAAAAGCATAATATCTGCGTTTGTTGGAAAAAATTTTCTGTACAAATAAAACTCGGGAAGAGGAGAATGTTCTCAGTTTCCAAATCTATTGAAATTGCAAAATGGAGATGAAGATTTGCTTGCTTACTGTCAGTACCTAACCGCTCTTCATGCACGCCCAAACCAAAGATTTGAAGATGTTGTTCGCTTGGATATTCCTGACTGGGTGTTAAACCCTTTTGCGCATGGACAACTTGGATCCCAAATACAGATGAATCCATACTAATACAGGACCAGCTTATTGAAATATCCATAAATGAGGAACTTAAACCAATGTTTGAACCACGAATTCTTGTTACAAAAACAAATCACAAATTTTTTATGTCCTGCATTATGGGTTATTGTATAGAAGTTGTTGACTGCTTTCCTGTCTTCTTATTTGTAAAACATAGATTCAGTACCGTTACGAACCTCATCGTTAGGGGGGAGAACCCGACTAGAAATTAGTGCTCGAGGGATTTGCGGTTGCTACTTACAAACATTGAGCCAGACATAAATACACTCGTAGCATCTCATTAATTTTTTAAAAAATTTATTATAAGTAAAAGTTATAATTTCAAAAAAATACTTCTTTGACAAAATGTTTTTTTTTTTTTTCAAATTTGTAATTTTTTTTCTATGTATATATAAAGCTTTTTCACTTGGGCGTCTATGAGAAGTTTTGATTATTAAAAGGGATCCATGGGTCAAAAAAGTTTGAGAACCACTGGCGTAGAAGATAAAGCTGTGCTGTATCATATATAGCATTCGCATGTTCCAGTGTTCAGTTTGTTTTTTGTTTTCCATTTAGACACATTTACTATCCAATGCAATATTTGCATAACATTCTTATCTGTATAAGTTTGCAGTTTAAGAAATGTCAATAGCCATTGTTGCTACATGTAAATGTATTAGCTGTATAAGAAGTGTTTCAATGCACACTTGTATACCAGGGAACTGAGCAGAAAGTTGTAGTTGTTTTGTTGTATATATTTAATTTTACTTCAATTATTTTAATGAAGTGAATTTAGAAGAAAAGTTTTTATATTTAAAATCCATTTTTAATATAAATTTTATTAGGTTCCTCTGCAAAAGTCAACGTTGATCAGGACAACAGTGTCAATTTTGACATTTGTCATTCTGCGAATGAGCTTAATTCCCAATTCAGGGTTATGGGATGTGGTTGTACCATATCATTTAGCCACACAGTTGACATGTCTTTCCTAACATAGGCATTGATCTAACATGATGTTAATGCCAAGTCCATTGATTCCATATTTGCATGACAATCATGATATCCCAACTAGTGCAATCAGCAATAACACAGAATGATAAACTGCAATCCGGGAGTTTACATTCTTTAAGCAGATGTGGGAATCATGACCCCGGGACACTCTAATCTTTTCTTTTCCATAGGGCTTATTGTCATTGGTAATATGGTTAATATATCCCTGGGATACCCTAGCAATCCTTCCCTATTTTCGACCCTTCATCTTGTCTGCCAATTTTTTCTTTTTTTTAATGTATGGATTGTTGTTACACCTTGTTTAGTGCAGCATAACTATATATTGATCTTACATCATTAAACTCCCCCAGTTTTCCTTTGACCTATCACTTTCAAATTTCGATATATAGAGGTAGGAGTTCCTCCTTCTTATTTGAGGCATAACACAGCCTTTACACAAACAACCAATGTTCTAATATAACTTCCGAGTTAAAAATCTTTTGTACATTCTTCTTTTTTTGTACATGCTGTGTGGATGGTATTACTTCTACCCGTGTTTTCCAAATATTCTGAATTGCTTATTATATTCATTTCCAGCCTTTTTATTCTTTCTTTATTTGATTTTTGCTGCATGTCTCCTTAATTTGTTGCAATTTTAATGGCCAGCATTTTGTAACTGTATATTTTAGAAATGTTTGAATTTTTGTTAAATTTCAAAATGTTTACTATTTACAGAAAACATATCTACAAATACCAGAATCTGGGGGGAATGAAGAAGAAGGTGATGAAACAAGCAGATCTTGGTCACGTACTAGAGCTATGTCCATGGCTGCAAGTACTTCACCTCTGCCACACAGTCCAAATGACCAACGTGGTTCAGTATCTGTGTTTCCTGAAGAAGTAACTCTAGATTATGTAGAGATTCAGTCTATTCCTCCTCTGCCTTTATTTACATTAATAGCTTCTGATAAGGAAGTTCATCAACAATTAATTCAAACTAATGAAGAGGAAACATTAGATAAGGTAAATGTTAAACCATTAATTACGACATTTTTTTTATTATCAGAAGAAAATTTCTTTAATAAAATATGTTTTCTTGATAGGATTATAGTGGTCTTTTTGATATTTCTTCACATATGGAAGATAGTCTTGATGACATTCTTCATACCAAATCTTCTGGTGAAAGTAAAAGAGAAAGACCATCATTCAGTGGAAATGAAAGAAAAGTTAATTTGACAAATTTTAGTCAAAATCAGGTATCACTTAAGATATTTTATACATATTTTTCCAATTTTTCAGTTTTGTATGTGTTTAAAAATATTTATGTTGTATTTAAAACTGGCAAGGAAATGATTATTTTGCAATATGTGTTAATAATCCATCATTTCTTGTAAAATTTATTTCAGAAGAGGGCATGTTTTTGATTTTATTAATTTATTAGTTTTTTTTTAGTTTCGTGTATGTTTCATAAACTATTCTAGGAGTGTAAAAAATTGTCACAGTCTCCTTTTTCTCAAAAAAAGATTAAAGATTCTGTAAATTTTTTTAATCAAAATTAAAGAAATTAAAATTCTCTTTCCCACACAAGGAATCTTTCTAACTGTTGGAATTTGCTTTGTTTCAGAGTTGTAATACAGAAAAATCAATATCTTTGATTCAAGAAAAATATTTGCTAATTAAGAGAAATGCAACTGTTTGATTAATTTAACAAAATATTTTTAATAGTGCTTTAAAATTCTTTCAGTTAAACATTGTGTGATGTTAAAAGTTTTACTAAATTAATTGCTGTGCACCTAAACAATATGAAATATGTCCTTATTTTTTGCTATTGAAGAACAATTCTTTAATTTTTTTATTACTTTTTGAAAAAGATTTTGAATATACCCACATATTTTTGATGCTTTATAACCTGAGAATTATTTTGTACAAGAATAAAGTATAGTGAATATGATTTATATAATATGACAAATGTACAAAATTTACTTAATTCTTAATAAAACTAATTTTTACATTTTAGGCTGCATTATTGACTCACTTCCTGACACATTCTCATTTACCTGGTCTTTCAAGTTTAGATCAGATGCATTTGTTAGCATTAGCTGATACAGTTGCTTCTTTCAATACTGCTCTGGCAGACAGATTTAGTACAGAGCCAGGTAAATTTTGGTTTGATTTGTGCTTGGAATTCTTCTTCCATTTAGGTCTATTTAAAAAAATATTTATGAGAGTAATACAAGTAATCCTATATGGAATATACATTACATTAAAAATCAATAAATTAATTTTCTCATTTATGAAAATATTCATTGCATTTTCCAAATATTAGTCATATACATGTGTATGCAATTTAATATATTTATCAAAACTTTTAAGAAGTTTTTTCTTTCATGTTTATTTTAAATTATGTACATATTTTTCTAACACATTCTGTTGAGAATAAATATTTTAATCAAGCCATATTTTTTATAACATGTTATATAAACCTTTTGGCATATTTTTGAACAATTTAAAATTTTAACATTTGTTTCTTCTGATTTTAAGTATCACTGATTTTCTCACTATATCTTTATGTAATGCTATGGAAGAGGAAAAAAATTGTCCTGTCTTGCAAAACTAACTGAATACTTCATCCAAGGAAACTAACAAAAAAAAAAAAATCGTTTTTTATATGCTTTTATCAAAATTCTTCTTTTCATGATGCTTAGATTCTTTATATCAGTATTACTTAATTTTTTCTTCCTTATTCTTTGATATACCATAGCTGAGAACATCCATCTCTTCTCTCCTAAACTATGAAACAAATGTAAAAAAAAAAAAAATAATAATCGATGATTGCAATTTCTTTCTATTTAAATATTTTTAGGACTGTAATATCATAATATTAAAAAACAGAATCTAAACTTGGAACACATTTTAAAATAGAAGTACAACAAATCATTAATATAGTTTTATTTTTTGTACTGTATTTTTTATTCACTAATTTTGGATTAAAAAAAGCTATTTTTTTCATATTAATATATAAATTTCATAATGAAGATGGGGAAAAAAAAAAAAAAAAAAAAAAAAAAAGGAATTCAAAATGGTCTGCGTATTAAGGTCTGAAAATTGATTCAAACAGAAATGAGTTATATATAAAAATATGTCATCTATGGGATTGCATATATAGTCAATATGAAACTATGAAAAAAAGGTTAAAACATCTATATCTACACAAAAAAAGTTAATTTTTTTTAAAAAATCTTATTCTTAAACATAGTTGAAAGCAAGTTTAATGTAATGAGTTTTTTTTCTTTTCCTGAGCCAAAATTAAAGAATATTCTGAAAATAATTGAAATTTTTGGAAAGAATTTCATTTTAATGAATGAAGTATTACAGCATTGATTATTATACTTTGCTTATTTGTTTACATTAAAAATTGCTTTTAACTATTTTTAGTTCCCAAATTTTTTAAGATTGAACCAATTTTTATTTATGATTTTTTAGTGGTTTCTAAGGACAACAAAACTAATATTGAAGGACTCAATGTGACTGTTACTACAGGTAATTATTTATTATTTTTGCTAATCTTGTACTTTAATTAACAATTCTATATATGTTGATCTGAATCTATGCTTGAAATACACAGCTTGAAAATGAAACATGAAACTAAATATATAGTCTGAACTGAATATAACTGCAGTAGCTGAGTGATCATGGTAGGCATTTTTGCATTTGAATCACGAGTTAGATTCTTGATGCCACTATAAACCCATTTTGTTTCAGTGCTGATGCTCATTCAAATTGTCAGGGCTCAAAAGTCCTCACATTGGGATAATCTAAATTTTTAGAGAGTGGGACAGTGATAGTAATTAAGCAGTCTGTACTGACCCAGTGTATTTGCTATTCCAGCATCTATGTATTCATATTTATAAAATTTTATTTTTATGATTTTTTTTATTATGCATAATTTATTTATAATTTTATTTTTCATGATTTTTTTTATTATGCATAATTTATTTATAATTTTATTTTTCATGATTTTTTTTATTATGTATAATTTATTTATAATTTATTTTTGTACAGTTGGTAGCTATTAATGTGAAGAAAATTTTGCTTTTCTTGTATTCATTTTTTTTTTTTTAAAAAAAAAGTCTTATTTTACTGAAAGAACATAAAGAAAAATATTTTCTACTTTTTTGGTTTTTTAAGAGATTTTTCAGTGAACAAAAGATTATTAAAGAAATACAGGTAAAAGGAAAGATTATTTTAAAAAAATGTTGAACAAATTTTATATAGATCCTAATTAAGTAGATCAGTTTCATGAATATCATTAATTTAAATCCATTATCAGTTGATAAAGAAAATGAATTATTAAAATGAACTTGTGATTTAAATTAATCTTTCTTGTTTTCTAGTTAGATTGGCTTCATTTTGTGATGTATTGACATCTAAAATAATTTCTTTTAAAATACAACTAGATTTCAGATTCTGAAATGGACCATCATTATAAATGAAAATTGATTATAATTTACTATTGTATTAATTTATAATTGTATATTTCCTAACCTTAAGTGTAAAATTATGAACAAACAAGAAATTTTTTTAATCATCGAATTATTTTACATAACAATGATTAATGATATTCAATTGTTAAAGTAACTGCAGAGTGCAATTTCTCTATTCTTTCTAACTGTAAATTATGTTTTGAAATTGTGATTAAAGCTCAAAAAATAAGTTAGAATGTCACAAAAGTATTAACTATAATGAAGATAGTTAATAACTGCTTCAAATAACTTGAGAAATTAGAGTGGTTTAATATGATGCTAAAATGTTATGAATCTGTTATAATTCGATATTTTAAAAAATTCATAGATAATCAATGAATTGACTTAGAATTGCTAAAATATTTATTACATAAAAGTAAATTGATCAATGCAGTAATAAATAATTTTGGTTAATATTGAAGATTTACAATAATGTCTCTGAGACTCCAAATCTTTTGTATGATTTACTATCTTGAGCTCTTCTTTTATGCAGTAAGTTAAAAGGAAGGAAGAGTAAATGTATACTTTCTAAATTAATGCAATTCATTCCTTTTTAAATACAGTTATTTTTTTTTACCTTAATGTGTTCATAACTCATTTATTTTTGTTTCTACATATCTTTAAAAATTATAGAACACCCTTATAAAACAAAGACATATTTGATATTTATGTAAGTTATACTTTAGGTAATGAATTTATAATGTTAATGTCATTTTCCTATTTCACAAGTGTGTTTATTTTACATAAAATAAAATAACTGTAATTTTTAAAATTTAATAAAAAGTGATACGAAAAAATTATCTGTTATCTGAAACATATTTAATTATTTTCAACATTTCCTTTTCAGAAATTTACTCTAAATTCATACATTTAATTTTCATTAAAATGTTTTTAATTTTTAATTTTGTTGTTACACGTTATAAATGCTATTTGATGTATCTTGGATTAGAATACCATGATGGACAAAAGCATCCAGTATTTTGTATTTTTTACATTTTTTTTTTAAATCGTTTCGAATTTTTACATTTCGTTTTCTAGATTCTTTGGATGATTGTGGCTTAAGATTCCTATTAGCAGTGAGACATTATGTTTACTTAACACTCTGCTTGCCCCTTTCTCAGCGAGCACAGTTACAAAATCAAGGTTTAGGGAGTCACAGTTTAGTATGGGCATTCCATTCAGAAACCCAAGAAGAACTGTTACAACTTGTTCCTTGTGTTCAGAAAGGAAATGTTAAATGGAGTGAACTCAGAGAGCTTGGTATAGGATGGTGGGTGAGAAGTAATACAGTTTTAAGACGATTAATGGAAAAGGTAAGAAGAGGTAATACTTTTTTATCTAATATTTTTGGAGATTTTTTTTTTAATTTGAAAATCTAATTGGCAGTTGTTTTAGGTTGCCAAAGCTGCATTTCAAACAAAAAATGATCCAATGGATGCTGCTTTGTATTACTTAGCTATGAAAAAGAAAACTTTATTATGGGGTTTATTTAGGTAAGAATTAAATTTGTTCATTTATATATTAATTGAACTCTATAATTTATATGAAAATCTATATTATTGAGTATGTATATCTTTAATGAATGATTAATTTTTTTGACTAATGGTACTGATTTTAACCTGTCTTTTTATTAAAATAATTAACAGTGTAAAGTACAGTAATGAAATGCTCAAATTTCTAATGAAATCAAAATTAAAATTTACAAATATTTTTTAAATGAACTATTTTTTTTATATGGAAATTTTCTTCCAAAAAATGTGATTTAACATAAAGGATTACATCTTAAAATTCTGTTGAGCTTTTTTCCTTCATGTTATGTTTCTGCAAGAAAATATTTAGTCACAAGTGCAGTTGAAAGTAATCAGTTATCTAGTTCTTATGTGATACTTAAATGCCTATTTTTAATTTAATCTATTGCCCTTTTTTTTAGATCTGTTAGTGATACTAAAATGACAGCCTTTTTCCAAAATAATTTTACTCAAGACAAATGGAAAAAATCTGCAATGAAAAATGCTTATGTTCTCATGGGTAAACAAAGATTCAAACATGCTGCAGCTTTCTTTCTTCTTGGTGGTGATTTGAAAGTAGCTGTTGAAGTAAGTAAAGTGTTGTTCAGCTTAATATTGAATGATGAATGGTTATTGATAATCATGAAAATATTTTTGATGTAGCAATAGTAAACAATAAAAATTATAATAATCTTATTGCATTCTATTGATGTATTTTAATACTGAAGTTATATTTTGATCTTGCAATGATATTCATATATAACTATGTATTGTAATCACATTTCAGTATTTTCACATTTTAATTATCGCCCGTTTTTAATGATATTAGTTAAAACAAATCATTTTTAGAAATATCCTAAAATTAATTAATTTGTCTAAACATTTTAACTTATAGAGGAAGTTGTGGTTAATTTCTGTTTTTTAAATTAAAAATCTAAAATTTATTTTTCTTTCTACATATCTGAAATTACTGTAATAGATAAGTTGTTTAAAGAAAAGAAATTTTTATTTTGTAATTATTTGATATGAAAATGTATGATTATAAATATTCGTGTTCTTAATTCTATTGTGCATAAAAGGTTTGTTCAGTACATCCTTGGAAAAAGATAGAAAAACAATTATTTTAGATAGTTTTTATTTTTGTTTTCAACTTTATTTCCTTTAGATTCTTTGCACTTTTCGAAGCATTTCGCCAACTTTTTAAAGTCATATGAAAAGTAAGATTTTGGAAAGTCTTCAAGATAGGCACTATTTGGTCAATGACATCTTCTTTTGACATGCACCATTGTCTCCTGAGCCATTTTTTAAAGTTCATAATTAAAAAAAGTCACTGGAAGGGGGCAAATCTGGTGTTTACAGTAGGTGTAATAATTTGAACTTTATTTCCATGATTTGGGCAATTGCAGCTGCAATGGCATGTGCCCCTGTGCATTGTTTTGATGGAAGAGGATCTTTTTCAAATGAGGATGTTTTTTTTTTTTTCTTTTTAAATTTATTCACTAAACTGGGACAATAACGATACATAATGCTGATGTATTGATGCAGAAATTCATGAGGATGAGATTAAAAAGCCCCAAAATAGCATATGAGTGGAACACATGATTGCCTTTATTTTCCACTGCTGAGTTATTTTTCACACCCAATTTTTCATGTGAAATTGAAAACACTACTTTATGTTATGCTAGTGGCATCAACTATTTTGCACATGGTAGGTTTTGTCAATCATGCCACTGGACGTCCCAAAAAATGTTCATCTTTTGTGAATGTATAGCTACATTTAAACTCATTTACTCTATTGTAAACAGTTGCAAACACAGGAGCAAAAGTGCCACGAACTTCATCCACTGCTGCTTTGATCACTTTTGGTGTTAATCTTTTTAAATATATGTTTTATTACCACTCGCAATATCATTTTTCTAAATAAACACAAATTTCTTGATTCATTCAACAAGAAATGAAACCATGTGATGGAAATGAAATGACCAAGAGATCTATCTAGTAATTCAGGATGCTTACTAAAAACTAACCATTTTTGATACTATGAGCACCATCTCTTTGATTTTCTAAGGACTTATTGAACAACCCTCATCTAATGTAATTGTTTAATGTATAAATAATTAGGCTAGTCTGATTTTTAAAATTTTTGAACTTTTCCCTTTTATTTTCTGTGTTTAGATAATTTTAAATCACTTGAATGATCTTCAATTAGCAATGGTAGTCATTCGTTTGTATGAAGGTGAAATGGAAACAGTAACGCCTTCTTTGCGAAAATTGTTGTTTGTTGAAGTATTGGGTTGTGAACCAGATGGTTCAAACTACATTCCATCTAAAGCTTATCCAGATCCATTCATTCGTTGTATGGCTCGATGGATACTTCAAGATTATTGTGGATCTTTGACCACTTTATTACAAACAGATGTTGGATATTCTCATCCAAAAGCATCAGAAATGGATAATTCTCAAGATCGCATGTCAGGTAATTATTTTTAATAATTTGAAATTTTATTTTCTAGTTTCTTATTTAATTACATGTTATAAGCATCAATATTGTTAAAATATTTAATTGGAATATGTTTCTAGACTTCATCTAATAGACTGGAAAATTGATGGTACCTTCTTGTACTATTTAATTGTTCTGAAAAAATAAAATACCAGAAAAAATTGATTGAGATATTTTTAACAGTGTTGCAATGTTATTAAGTTCATTTATGTTCTGTGTTAGGAATTGATAAACTAGTAAATTGCTTTGAGAAGCAGCATACTTGCATGAATTTGCATGTGAAATAGTGATGCATTCAAACTGAAGTGTACACTCAATAAAAAAAATATTTGTAAAAATTTATGGTGAAAATGTGTAATGTATATAAAGAATAGAGATACACAACATTACCGCTGCTCCAATTTTCTGAGGAATGCTGGTACAAGTCCATTCAATTTCATAATATAGACATTAAGAATATAATTTTTCTTTTTTATCGTAAATTAAATTATTTTCATCCCATAAAATTTAGGTATGTTTTCATAATTAAGAAAATTGTAATGCCTTGCAGTCAGCTTTTATTTTATTAATTAAAATTAATCGATACAGTAGTACCTCTTGTAAGGAACACCTCTATTTAACCCTTTTGCTACCGGAGGGAGAAAAAAGAAGTGCTTCTCTGGGTCTGCGGCTTCTTACTGCAGAGTGTCACGTTGTGCCCAGACGATTTTAGATATTAAGCCTACTTCGTGAAAAAAATTCCTCGAAATTCGGCTATTTATTAAAATATTTTGGTATTAACATATGTTATTTAAAATGCATTAAACTTAATATATACGAGAAAAAAAAGAATTAATCTAAAATTGAATGTTTTATACATAAAATTGCATAAAAATCATACTTTTAAGAAAATACAAAATATATTTACATATGTTACATAAACTTCAGGGTATAATGATGTACCATTACATGGAATATATAGATATAAAAGATAAATCTTATTTTGCTGTATGGTATATTTATAAAAAAAATTAAATGCATAGCACAACGTCACATGTCTTGCACACATATTTTGACTCTTCACGCAAGATTTTGAGCAAAGAGCACATATTCTTCGTCCTTTTTTCATTTAATGTCTATGTACAGATTTGGATTATTTTCGCTAACATTACAGTCAGATTCATTTATTATTTCGTAAATCTCAGTATCAGATAAACGCTCTCTTTTCGTCATGACTGTCGCTACAAATAAAACTGACCGAATGAAACAAACAGCTGAGAACATCTGCTACCAAAGGCACTAACACCCATTAAGGGCTATAAATTCTCCTTCGAACTTCTAAGAAGCAAGGAAGAAAGAAAAAAGGAAACCGAAAGCAAGTGCACCCTTTAAATCATGTCATTACATTTAAAGAGCCGCAATGCAACAGGTGCTTTTAACAATTCCCCCCCCCCCCTCCTGGTAGCCAGAAGTGAAATCCAAGTCCATATCACCAAGGTCAACACTCCAAATAACCTATCTATATAGATTTTGCTTTATTGTAACGCCATGTAGTAACATTAAAAAAATCAAAAACATTCTCATCGTGCATATCTCTATTGATACGTTGGGCCGTAGAAGATACTCATGGAGCGTATCACATGTGATACGCTGGGAGTGAATGGGTTAAGCAACAATTCTATTGGTACCAGTCCCTTTGAATAGTAGTATATGTATTATTGCTACAGTGTGTCATTATAAATATTTGTGGTCATTCAAAGTTTGGTTACCAATAAGTGTGGCTAGGTGAAAAGTCCATACTTAAGAGTTAATCATATAAAATATACTGTCTTCATTTAGGTGATTTATACAAATCTTCAAATGGAAAATGTAAGATTTTTGTGTTACAAAGAAGGAAATCGCCAGTTAGCGAATTTATATTTGTGAAAATCGGTTTTATTAAATGACAAACATGACTGAGCTGTTTTGCAAGTATTGGAAGAATATAATGTAATAATTTTCTCCTTTCAACATAAGTTAATGCTATAAAGCATTTAAAATAATCTTGTATTACGTTTATTGGCCAAATCTGAGATAAAAGAGTTTTGATAAAGCAGTCAAATTTGATGGAATATTTTGTTATGTTGAATGTCAAGATCACACATTTTATATAAGGATTTTTTTCCCTTAGGATTTAATGGAATGATAATGCTATATCTACTTAGCTCAAAATGTAAAAGGCTTACTTTAAGAATTCAGAGTATTTTCAGGTTATATGGTCCATTTGTAGTAAATCATAACTTGGAATTTATAATAAGGAATAAACTAAAAATCCAAAAAGGGAGGGGTTAGAAATGAACTAATAACTTTCATGTATTAGAAAATATTCGCCCAGAAAATTTTAAATGAGCAAATAGGGCAAAATTGGGAGAGTTGAGATGTAACATTGAATCTAAGAATTTACATAATGAATATCTGTTGTGCTAGTATTGAATACAATCAAATAAAGTATTAAAATGTAAATGTAATGTAATGAAAGGTATATTTAAGGAAAATATTTTTGGTTAATACACCCTTCCCTCTTTTGTAAAGAAATTTTTAATCAAAGTATGGCATCTTAATTTATGATCAAGAGAACTGATGTACTTTCTGCTGATATATATATATTTCACCTGTGAAATAATTAAGTGCACATTTTACTTGTTTACAAATTACCTTAGGATTTATATATATTTTTTGTTATTTAGGCAGATTCAGCAATCATAATATTTCACAGCGGATTTTTAAGTTAATATTGAGTCTAATGTTTTTTTTTTTTTTTTTTTTTTTTTTTTATTTTTTTTTGGGTGTAGTAATTTCAGAAAGAATCTGTGCAAAATTGCATTTAATGTAGTGGGGGATACTTATATTCATAAAGTAGTTTTAAGAAAATTAGTCCCCTATTTTATTTATTATTTTTATTTTAAAGGAAATTAAAAAATTCAACAAAGGATCAGAAAGAGAAATGTTTGTTTTTGTATTTTAAAGTTCAAAAGTTTGTTAAAAAATATATATGTTCTTATCTTTATGCTTGCAGCTAATCCTAGTGTGTTTAATTTCTACTTATTTCTGCGCACACATCCTTTGGTTGTTCGCAGACAAAGAGCTCAAAATCTATCAGAGTTGAAAAAGTCTAAAGCAGCTGGGAAACAAAACTTCCATAGTGAAAGTCTTGATCTTGAAGATGTAAGTTTTCATCTATTCAGAACTGAATGATTATATTAAATGTATTGATTTTGTGAATATATTATGTACTTAATGTCAGTATAATTTATAATAACTGTATAATGCTTGTATAATTTATACTAAGTTTCCAAATATGAAACAATATAGCTTTTTGTAATTATTAGCCAACCAAAGGGCTATTGTTTTAGGAGGATCCATTTTGGTATACCAGATCACTTTTCAATTTTTTATTGTTTTCTTCAATTTTAATTGCATATAGATTAAATATATTCAATTTAACAATTTATCATTTGCTTTAATTTTAATTAAGTGAACCTGATATAATATTCAGTTTAATATTTTATCATATGCTTTAATTTTAATTACATGTAGCTTAAATATATTCAATATAATAATTTATTGTTTCCTTTAATTATTATATTTAATTGAGTAATTTAATGATAATTATAAAAATAAGTGCATCTTGGATGGCTTAATCTGTTCTTTGCAAAACTTTGCATAGAACTTTCGATTTTTTTACTTTAACTTTAAACTAAGATTTTAATTTTTTAATTATAGAATACTATAAACTTACTTTTAAAATAAAATTAACTTTAATTTAGTAGTATTTGTAATTAACCTTTCATTTATATAATTAACTATTATAGTATTGTTTATGTTAATTTTTAAAATGTATATAAAATCAATTTATTCATCTAATATGTGAAGTTATTTTTTTATTATGTTGATCTGATTTTTTGATAGTATGTGTTATTCTATAAAAAAATTTATTTAATGATAGTTCTGTTAAGCTTGAATTCCAGCAAAATTGCTTGAAAATATATTTTGATTTTTTTTTTTTAATTCTCACAAAATTTGTATGCTTTTATTTCATTTTTTTTTTTATAAATTTATTTTTAAAAGCATTATTTAATTTTAAGTAAGTGTGATTTTATTTAATAAAAGTAAATTTTGTAGAACCAAACACCAATTCTCCACACCCAAAAGTTGAAATTTAATTTTTTAAAATTTACTAATCTTCTCTTATATAATGGAAAAAAAAATAAAATAAAATAAAAGTTAAAAATACTGATCATGTCTATGGATTTCATGTCTTAACCCTTTCAGAATGGCTGGCATGACAGACTTTTTATTGTTCACCCGTAACCATCACAAGCATAGTATAAAATACATGTTTTCAACTCACAAGCTTCCTGATGACTCCTTAAATGAGCATGTGGTATTTGTTGATAGTTAGCTAAGGAGTTTGTCTTGATAGATCTTTGGATGTCAAATTTTTAATCGAAAATTAAACTTTGTATATGTAAAATTTCTCTGTCTTGATCTGGTGTGTGGCATATATTATCTGATTGATTCCTTAAAGGCTTGGATTTTAATTTTTAATAAATAAAATTTGAAATCAACTGGGAAATGGGTATAGTTAGTGAGGGGGGAAAAAGCCCTATTTTTATTTTTTTTAAATTTGAAAGAAGCATATTGGTTCTCATGAAAAAAGCTACCTTTTCTTTCATAAATTTATCAGTATCAGCATAAATTTATCAAAAAATATATAAATTACTTGTTACTCTTACCTCGCTTCTATCCGAAAACAATTTTTTTCTGTAGGTTTTTATATAAATAATCATAATTCATTACATCCACCGAAATGAAATTGTACTAAAATAGCACACCAACAATGAAAATTATCACAGATAAAGAAATAAACTCTCGAAGATTCTACTTGCATTTGGAAATGATAAAATAGTTTTGGTAAAATTAAAATTAAAAAAAATATAATAATAAATAAATAAAGAGATATGAGGTTTAAAGCATATAATGCAGATCTACATCGCTATGCATTTAAGGGTTAAGTTTTGAGATGTGTCTGTGTGTGAAGTGATTAATGGATCTTTGGTTAAAAAAAGCACCTTAGATGTATACCAATGATATAGGATTCTGAACATAAGTTTTCTCCCCTATGAATCTATACTAAATAAGAAGAATTTAATTAAACAAAAAAAATTTTAAGTAAACAAAAAATTTAATTAAATATTTAAAATATGTAAATGGAATGTATATATAAGTTTATATTATTAATGAAAAAATAATATTAATTTATGATAAATATAATTTTTTTCCACTACTGGTCATTAAAGTTGTTACACCTAAAGGGTGATGTTCTATGCTTACAAAATTTGCACAACAAGAAGATGCTATGATTTGCAAATGATTAGACTTGATGCAATAATGTAAAGCAGGCGCTGGTAGTGACACCTACAATATGTTTAAATGAAGAACTTGTATAGCAGGTTTTTCATACACAAATTGCATTTGAATATTGTCTGGTGAATAGTTGTGATGTCTTATGTGAGGAGAAATGCTTACCTGTACATATCTGACTTTGATAGATGTTGAATTGTAGCCTACTGGGATTGTTCAACAAAATTTGCAGCAGCATGGACTATTCGCTTAGTGATCTTGGCTTTAGTTATCCTTGACAGTATATCATAGACAGGAGCACCTTCAATGGTGTGATCAATGATAAACCTGGGTATAGTAATGGCAGGACGTTGTTTAATCGTACCAATCCAGATTCTGTTTACAGCATCATAATGGGCACATCTGCAATCAGCGGCATCTTGGAGAACACACATTGCCAGTGTGTATACAACATTGTCATACTGACTATCACCTGTAGTGATGCTATGGGGTGTCATTGGATGCATGTCTCAGTCACCTCTTGTTTGCATTGACAGTTTTTTGAACATTGGCTGTTACATTTCTGATATACGAAAACACATGGCTCTAATGCTATGTTTCAGCAGGATAATGCTTGACTGTGTGTTGTCAGTTTTGTACGGGCCTTCCTTGATGCAAAAAATGCTCTGCTGCTGTCATGGCCAGAATGTCCTCCAGATTTCTTACCAATAAAAAACATCTGGTCAATGATTGTGGAGCAACTGGCTCATCACCACATCAATCACTACAGTTGAACTGTGGCATTGTGTTGAAGCTGCATGGGCAGCTGTACCAGTACATGCCATCCAATCTCTGTTTGACTCAATGCCTAGGTGTATAAGCACTGTTAATTCTGGCAGAGGTGGTTATTCTGGGTATTGATTTCTCAGGATCCGTGCTTCCAAATTTCTTGAAAATTTAATCACTTGTTATTTCCAGTATACTATGTTTGTCCAATAAATATCATTTTGTTATTTGAATTGTTTCCTGGTGTAGCAATTTTAATGGCCAGTAGTGTGTGTTTACACACACATTATGGATAATTGGAAAGTACATTGTAGATAATTCTAAATGCTGTGAAACTGAAAATCACTAAAAGTAATGCATACAAGCAGCTAAAGCTGTGTTAAAATTTAATACAGTACTTGAAAATAAATTATCAAACATACAAAGTAACTCAAGCTATGAAAAATTACAGTTTTGTATGGATAACAAACATTATTCTATTTAAGCAATGGGTATAAAATTTTGTATGATTTGTCAGCTAGTGTAAAAACCCTGCATTACTTGCTTTGCTGGATTACAGAGGAAGTACTGCAATAACTAAATATATTAATATAAGTATAAAATATTCAGTATATAAAGTATGTAAATAAAAAATATGTGAAGCATAAATAGCATATATGCTTTACAGAACAGTATTAAATAACATGTTCATCTTTTATCATTTTGTGGATTTTGGCTTAATAGCAGAAAAATTTCAGACCCCAGGTACACTAATGCTTGTGCTTACTGTCATGGAAGGGCTAAATATACAGAATTTTTTTAAAAAAGTTGTACCAATGAATATATGCAGATTTGTTATGTAGATGGAAGATAATATTTGTTTTAAAAGTCAATTTTGAAATTGCATGAAATGTTTGTTGTTAGCGAACATTCTGAATGTATTGTTGTTATGTACATTAATAATATAAATACTTGCAGACACCCTTTGAAGATACAATTACACCTTTGGAAAGACGATTGTTTTTTACTACAGCGCATGCTCATTTTCGTGCTGGTTGTCCTGCTCTTGCCTTAGAAGTGTTATCTCGTTTACCGAACAGGGTTCTAACTGATGGTCCTATGTCTCCTGATGATGCAGTATTTGATTTTGCTAATGTTTTGAATGAAGGGGATGATGTAATTGCAACTGGAACATTTATGAATCAAGATACAGTTACTAGTACAACCAAAAATAATAGCATAGATTGGAGCCAACCTCTATCTGAAACTATTGGTGGAAGCTCAGCAGCTGATTTTGATTGGAGCCAGCCAACTGTGCCTGCTAAAACTGAATCATCTTTAGACCTTGATTGGGGAGCTCCTGTATCACAACCAAAAGAAATTGAATTAGAATTGGATTTTGGTCTAGATAATAGTGAAAATGAAGGCTCAGAAGATGGTATTGAGATAAAAGTATCTGAGGAACCAATTAAAGGTATAATGTAATATATGCATATTTGGCTCTTGTGCCACAAAACCCAACAATCATTTGTAGTATATGTATAATTATAAAAGGTTACACTATTGAAAAGTATTGACACTTCTTTTGTCTTTAAATTGGAAGTTATCAACTGTAATTTTAAAATTTTTTGAATCATGTTAGCATAACATTTTTCCAGTGGTCAGATTGTATTATCAAACATTTTTAGGCATATTGCATAGTTAAAAGTTTCAGTTGGCTTACTGAAATTCTAAATATTGAAGAAAATTATTTATAGTTAAAACATTGAACTTCATTTTATTAATTATGTATTTAAAACATTTATTATATAAATATTACTTGAAGATATAACATTTTAAATATTTTTTCTTTATGAAAAGTGTTCTTTTTATTAAAAAATATATAACTTTTTAGCTGAGAGAGATTAAATTTTGTTGCTTGGGTAATTTAGTATGAGAATCAAATTAATTATTTTTTTTTTGTGATAACTATCCACTTTTTCTGTTCACAGTTGATTTATTTGTTGAATGATGATGGATTTTTGGAAATATTTTCTTTTTAAATTGTTTTATATATATAAAAAAAAAAAACAACAACTTTTTATAATTCTTAATTACAAAACTTTTATTACAGAAGGAAATAAAAATGAATCAAAACAACCCATTGCTATTGATATAATGGCTCAACAATTGAAATTTATTGCATGCTTAAAGGTAAAATTTACTATTCATTTAAAGAGTGAAAAGTTTTATTTTTATCATATAATATTGATATAGTTTAATTATCTAAGTGGTAAATACCAATCTAAATGTATATCCATTAACCACTGCACTAAATAGCATAACAGAAAAAATTAAAATCGGAAATTTTCATTTGTTTCTGAAATATTTGAAATAGTTATTTGTTTTTAGAATGTAATAAAATAATTTATAAAATGAGGTGCTCTACAATTTTGTGTCTGAAGCTCCTTGTAAATGTCTGTTATAATTATGTTAATTTTTAGAAAATATTATGTAAACATCTGTTTTTAAGACTTATTTTGTATTTACAATGTGATAAATGAATTATTAAGTAACTTGCATGTGTTTAAATGTTTGTGGAAATCTCCATTTAATAGTTATGGATTTTTTTCTGTTAAACTTTTTATGATTTTATTGGTAAAGCTATCTTTTATGTAGGGAATGATTTTCTCCCTTAAAATTTGAAATTTGTAGAATGTAAAGTAAGTAGTTATAGTTACAGCTAATTTAATGCAATGAAAGTAATGTATATTTATTAGTGGTTTTGCAGTTTTTTAAATTGTTGAGAATCACTGAAAAGTATGTAATTGACTAATGCAATACAGCATAAAGTATGTTTATCTTTTCCATAAAACATAACATTCCTTGCTTTGAAAATGAATTTGTATGATTGATTAAATGGTTTTACAGTTGAAATTTACCAATAATGGTGCAATTGGTAATAATATTAGAAGGAGACACATATTCATACTTGTACTGTTAGATTTTAATGCAGGAATGTTATGAATTTTTAAGACAAAATGTGTCAAATGTGACTTAATATGGTAAATTTTATGTTAAAAATGGAGCATAATTTCATACAATCTAAAAAATAAATTTAAATTCTAATTGCTTGATTTTTCCTTAAATATTATAAATAAACTTTGTAATGCTGTGTTTGAAGGTATTAATTTGTATTTGAAGTGACTTAATATTGTAATTATATGCAATTTAAAACTTTTATTTAACTTTGTTGAATTTCATTAGTACATAATATATATATATTTTAAATCCGAGCTTTTTTTTTTGTCTTTATAGAATGGACAACATTTTGAAATTGGACACCAAATATCATATTTTATAAAATTTTCTTTTATCCACTGATATCTATATAAAATATACTTCAATATATGTTGTTATGTGTTTCATTTCAGATGTTATGCCCACAGATAAAATCATTACTTAGAGAAATTCATTTTTTCCCCTGAATGAAAATTGTAATGCATATTTTTGACTTTTCAGTATGTATCTTGATGTATTTTCTATTTTTTAGATCATGATGGAAGAATTAAGTACTCTAGCTACTGGTTATGAAGTTGATGGTGGCCAGTTAAGATATCAGTTGTACATATGGCTAGAAAAAAGTGTGTCAGCTCTAAAAGATTTGTGTCTTTATGGGTGTGCTTCTTCACCAGATTATGATGAAGCAGGTACTTGAATAAAATTAAATTTAATGAAACCTTCTTTCACTTACTATCTTTGTGAAAATATTATGTAAAATGCTGTGTTCCTGAAAATATGTGATTTTATTTATTCAAGTAATAATTAAATTATTTGAGTAATAGCATTTATTAATTTTTGGTTTAGCTTGGTTAATTGAGCTAACTGAATTTAGAATTTATGATATTTAATTTCCACGATTAAAGGCTCTGTTTTTGTTGAGATTCACAGATAGTTTTGTATAATTTCAAACTTAACTTTTTGAAAATTTCAAATGATAACATTATATAAAGATCTTTTAAATGTATCTAGACTCTTAACATTCGACCCTCCTTCTTGTCAACCATTTTTACCTTTTTTTCAACTTCATGTCTGGACCACAGTTTAATCTTGTTTGGTGCAGCATAGCCATATCTGGCTCTTGCACCAATAAACTTTACATTCACTCACTCTCTCACTCACAGACTCTTAACATTCATTTTAGCTATTAATTTCAACTTTGTATGTACTTCTGAGGTAAAGGAATTATATCTTCCATTTGTTTCAGTTTTAAAGTTATAATTGCAGTATTTAATGTCCATCTTCTTTCTAGAAACATAATTTCCTTTATAGCTTGTCATAAATATTCCTATAAATTTTTTTTTTATCCTGATATTGTGGAAACAAATATATTTTCTACTGGAGGTGAAATTTATATTGGCATCATTTATGATTGGTATGTTAATTTAAATTAGTAAATTATGAATGCCATATTAAAAGGGTGCATTTGAATTGATTGAATTTATTTCATAAAAAGTTAAGGATAAGTTTTTATGAAATTGAGAGGATGCATTTTTCAGAAGGGAGGAATTGTAAATGTAATCAACTTTCCTGTAAAATATTGAAAGGACATAGTGTCCCCCCCCAATAGCCTTTGTGTTGTTTATAGTACAACTTTAATCAATCAATCAATAACCCCCTCTCCCAAGTTACAGATATATATTTGCTGCAAATGGGTCAATAGTTGGCTTCTGTGGAGTAATTTGACAACAATTTTCACATAATTTAAAATATGCATAATAATAAACTTCTGATAAAAATATATATAAAAAATATTTAAAAAAATGTAAGGCAACATGTTAAATGAGATATTTTTTAAAGAAAATATCAAATTATTTTTTAAAGGAAATGTGAAATTTCAGAATTGATTTATAAAATGCCTAGACAGTTTTAGATTTTTAATCTCAATGGTTTAGATATTTTTAGTGAAATAAATTTAAGTTATACAGTCATGTTTCTTTTATAACTTTGAAAAATGCACTAATTCTCTTTATGTATTTATGAATAAAGTTCAATAATTTTATTAATATTTTTTGTTAAAATAGAAAAATATTATTGGATTATCAACCACATATAAAAAAATTAAAACATTTTTTTCACAGCTAATGAAGAATCAATGGCAATGGATGGTAGTAATCACAGCAATACACATTGGGACAGTGCTGTGGATTTTTCAAATCAGAGAGCATCTTTGCATGAAATATTGCTTGCTGACAAGATGGACTTTGAAGCAAAACTCCAACGTTCTAGTCGTCGTAAGCAATGGCTTAAAGCAAATGAAGCACTCTTAAGGACATTGTTAAGTTATTGCAGTCTTCATGGTGCTCATGGAGGTGGCTTAGCTGCAGTTAGAATGGAATTAATTCTTTTGCTTCATGAACTGCAGCAAGAACGTTCAAGGCAGCAACTTCTTTCACCTTTACCATTTCCCACCACACTGCCTCTTTTAGCTGCAAGTGTTGCTTGTCAAAAAACTGTTGTTGCTGATCCTATACGACATTTACAAGTGAGTTTATCATTTTTTTATTGAATAGCTTTTGAACAAAGTACTTCGTCAAGTTTTTTAAAATGCTGTATTTTAATCTTTCTACTAGCGATTTTGACTTTCAGTATCTTAATTATACCTAGTATTCCATTGAATCTATGATACTGTTTTATTTGATTTAAAAGATTTTAGAGGAATTTTAACAGTTCCATGTTGTCTTATGTTTGTTTTGAATGAATATTCATCGAGTATATGACTTACTTTATGAAAACTTTCTTGTCTTAAAAGGAAATTTCAATTGGAAATACTTCAGTCTATTATTTTTTCAGCTGTGGAATTATTTTCAAAAATTGTAGCTGTAGAGTAATGAAATCAATGTTTCTTAAAAAAATATATATATTTATGATAATGATTGACAAACTTCTATTGAAAAAATCCTCAATTAAAATTTGTGAACTTATGTATTTATTTTTTTATTTTTTAGTCATTGGTCCATGATATTTTGTTGACTATAATTGACATGACTGATCCACCTACAGTTTCAAATGCCTCTTACTCTCATTTAATTGTACTACGAGATTTGAGTACATCTCTCTCAGCTTGTATCTATGAATCTCTTTGTGATAGTGACACTTTTGTTGTAAAGCAAGGTGGGGCAAGAGGACTTAGTATGGAAGAGCTCATTAGGTAATTTTTTAAACTAGAATTATTTTAAAATAACTATGTTTTCACCAGAGTTATTATTTTTTTCTGTCTCCTTTTTCAATTTTAATTACTTTTTGTAATTAATTTTAAACATTTAGAGCCTATCAGTAGATTTTTTGATACATATTTGACAAATGGAATTCAAATTTTAATAAATGACACTGCAGTAAAAAACGAGTTTTTTGAACATGGGTTTTCTTTCAAACTTCACACTTTGCATAAAACATTTTTTTTACATCTTATATTTGAAGAGCAAATGGGAACATTGAGTCAAATTGAATTTGTTTAATAATTAGTTTTAATAATTTATTATTAGTAGTATTTGATGTTTATTAAATTTATCATCTAAAATAAATATGTGTAAAATTTTTAACTCAATTAAGCATTATGTTAATCAATTAAGCTACATGTAATTAAAATTAAAGCAAACAATAAATTATGTTATTAAATTGAATATATTTAAACTAAATGTAATTAAAATTAAAGCAAACAATAAATTATGTTATTAAATTGAATATATTTAAACTAAATGTAATTAAAATTAAGCAAATGATAAATTATTAAATTGAATATATCATCTGTTTGTAATTAAAGTTAAAGCAAATGATAAATTACTGAATGATGGATTTGGCAACCATTTAGTGAACTTGGTGTAAAATTTAATTCTTTAAATAATTAGTTTTAATAAATTAATTTTTATTAGTCATAGTTAAATTTCTTATCATCCAAAACAATCATATTTCGAAAATTTTAGCTCAATTGAGTGCTTTTAAAATGTGAGAAAAAAAAGCTTTTAAATTTTGAACTGGACAAAGCTACAATGTGAGTCAAAGAAAACCAGTTAAAAATCTATTAGTATAATTAAATAGCATTTCTGTAAAATATTTTTTTGATATTTATATAATTCAATTTCAACAAACATTTATTATGATAGCATTATAAGATTAAGATGTATTATAAGTAAATTATATATATTATAAAAAGGATTTGTATTACAAAGTGCATCATAAACAAAAATTATCAGACTGAAAATTCTATCAATGTTTAAAAATTAGTAAGTATTTTGACATTTTAATTTATCTTAGGGGCAAAAAAAAAAAAAAAAAAAAAAACACCTATCTTTTTAATGCTTAGAAAGAATAAAATAAAGCTCTGACATTATTATTGTTCATTACATTAAATATCAATTTAAATATTTTTCAAAAAAAAAAAAAAAAAATTGTATATGTACTGTACTTTGACCCTGCCAGTAATCCAATGTTTTTACACTGGCTGACTAGTCAGAAAATTATTTTATGCCTTTTACTTCAATGAAATAATGTAAAATATTAATACAGTATACTGCATTATTTGTAGTTTTAGTTATTTTGAGTGTTTGACATTTTATTTGTGTGCACTGTACTAAATTTTATACAATAGTACAAAGCCTATTATGTTTAAATATGTTGTTATTAGTAATTTTCCAGTAATCCAATGTTTTCAGCAATCCGGCGATGGTTTAGTCAGATGTCTGACAGATTACAGAGAGTAATGTGTTAGAATTGCAACCAATTATAATAATTCTACATTCTTTATTATGGATGCAAAGTTTTTTAATTTAAATATTCAAGTTGTTACTTATAAAATCTAGTTCTTTTATAAAGTTTTGTAGAAATTAATTCTGAAATATTTTTACATAGAATTTATTTGATTTTGTCAAATTAAGAGCTTGCACTGCTTGCAAAATAATAAAAGGCAGTTCCGTGCTTTAAAGTTTAATGTCTTTTTAAGTTAAATGCAGCAAATATCAGATGGAAATATTTTGAAATCTTACAATAAAAATTCCTTAATTTAAAAACAATGTTAATAAAGTTACTAAATAATTCTATGAGATAGCAAATGCTAACAAGTATTAAAATATGCCAGCTTTACTTATATTACCCATTTCTTTGAAAGGATCAAATTTAAATTATAAAAAGTTATTTCAATATTGATTGTAAATTTTATAGCATATTACATGTGTTTTGATTACTAATGCATTCTCAATTTTTTAAACTTACATTATGCTCATTTTTATATTTTTTTATAAAAAAAATATTTCAAGTTGTGTTATGATGTTTTAACAATGTGCAATTAATAAGATCAATTTTAGAAAGTATTGTGGTAATTCAACTATAAAGTTTCTTTAGTTTTATTTCCACAGTGTTGGTATGATCTATAGTTTCTGAAAATAGAAATTGCATGTGAATACTTGAATTTTATATCATTAATGATTTCAATTTCTGTTGTGTAATATTTTTTTAACATTATGAAAATTGTTATTATAAAATTATCATAGAATATAAAAATTATTTATTGGAAGTGAATAAGATATTTTGGATCATGTTATATGATAAAAAAATTCGCATTAAAATTTATGTTAATCATTTTATTTAAAAAAAATATTTAAATAAAATAATCATTTGAATATGTTCCTTATTTATGTTTATTATTACATTATTTCTTATGTTATTACTTGATTGTACAGATAAATATGAATAAGTGTTCAATGTTTGTGAAAATCCAAATAGAATTTTTGAAAGCTTATGAGTTTCTCTTTCTCATTACATTTATTTCCTTCAACAAATTCGCACATCAAATTTTATACAAAATAATAAGAAAACATTTTGTATAAAATCTCTTATTACAAACATTTCTTCATATTATAGTCATTTTATCAAATTTTACTATGCTATAAATTTTCATATAATTTTGTTTTACAATGGTTGTTCAGTAAGTTCTTAGAAATACAAATTATCTTCGGAATTTTTTTTTTTTTTTCAATATAACCACCTTTTAGTCCCATACACTTTTCCAAATATTTCTTAAACTTTTTAACCCTTTCCCAGGTACAAAGTTAAAATACACTTTTTATGACAAAATAATCCCATTTTCTGTAAACATTATTTGGTAATAAAAAAAAAAATTTCAAATTGTAGGTGTTTTTTTCTAGGAGGTGGCTAGACATTATAGCCACCACGTACTTAAAGCACTTAATTCACATATTATGACAAAATTATTAAACAATATCATACAATTTTTTTATGAAAATTTAATATGCATGCATATACCAATTTTAAAGAAAATTAAATACAACATACATGCACAGTAAAATAGTAATAATAATTAAGAGCAAAACTGCTGTACAATATGTACTTTTATCTCTGTATTTACTTAAAGATATATTGAAATTATTCATGTATTCTTAGATAATGTCCATCCACATTTTGGGTAGTAGTTAATTTTACTGTGGAAATAAATATACTATTTAACAAATTTCGCTGACTGATTTACTATGGAACTTTTTAAATTAAGTAGGACCAACTGCTGTAAGGCACAGTGGTACATTACAGGACTCGATAAAACAGACCTCAAAAATAATGAACATCTTTTCTTAATGCTGCAAAGAGCACATCTTTTATATAGACCACCTTCTGTTTTTATTGGAATATAGCAAGAGCTTTGTGTATAGATGAGCTCTTTCTAAACATTGTTTACTAACTTTATAACAATGAATTAAAATCATTTCTTATGATAAAAATAAAATAATGTGCAATAATCTTATAAGCATACAATAATTATTAAAAATTTTAAAAATACCTACATAAGCAAACTATTCAGAGTAACATATCTGCCTCAATAAAACAGTCTCGCATCATTTGGAGTGTGCTTTCGAATAGAGGAAGAGTGATATATTCAAGGCCAATGTTCTATGCTCCTTGCGGGTGGCGACTAGACCCTTTATCCACTTCTAAAAGCTCTCCAGGAACCTGATTAAAATAAATTATTTTGCTTGTGCATTTGTTTAAGTTTATTCAGGTTACATGCACATATACATTAGACTTGTCTAAAGGCTTTGCACAGATCAGAAATTTTATTTAAAATGACTAAAATACAATATGCATGAATTCTGCATAGAAAGATCAAATTCAACACTTTATAATAGGGCATTATTGGATATATAGATGTTGTGCTGTCATCTGTATTGATTTTTATGCATTTCTGTTTCAATTAACACATGTGGCTAGAATATCTATCTACTTAGGGAAAAATTCATTTTTATGTGGCTAGACGTATTATCTACCGCCTGCAAAAGGGTTGAAAGTTCTTAAAATAATCATCTATTTAGGTGATGACCTCTTCATTTGACATGAACCATTGCCTGTCAAGCCATTTTTTTAAGCTTGTAATTTAAATAAGTCACCAGGCCCCCAATCTGGTGTATACAATGAATGTTGTAATAGTTTAATTCCATGATTTTGTCCATTGAAATTGCACAGGTGTGCACCTATGCATTGTCTTGATGAAAGGATTTTTTTTTCAAATGAGGACAGTTTTTTTCTTGATTTTTTTTGCTCAACCGGTGCAATAACGACACAAATTGTTTTTCCTTTTTCCTAGTAATTGGTTTTTACGATTCCACATGCATCTTCAAAAATCATAGCCATCCCCTTGGCCAATTTTGGCGTCTTTTTCTTGCTTCAGAGCCTATTTGCCTTCAAAACCCCACTTTTTTGGTTGTTCCTTTGTCTGTGGAGTGTATAAGAGTGTGTCCTCATTTTGCCTACAGTTATGTATTGGTGCAAAAACTCATAAGGATGCAACAAAAAAGCACCTAAATAGCCTCTGTGTCGACCACACAATTGCTTTTATTTTCCTCTTGGCACCCATCTTCTCGAGATTTTTTTACACCCAATTTTTTATGCCAAATTGAAAACACTATTTTATGTTATCCCAGTAGTTAACTATTTTGCACGCTTTGATTAGTTGATCATTAAAAACCATATAGGGGATTTTGTCAATCATTCTGCAAATAGTCACTTCCACTGGATATTTCAAACAACGTTCATCTTTTGTGGATGCACGACCTTGTCAAAACTCGCACAATTGTAAACAATTGCAAACACAGGAGCAGATGTACCATGAACTTCATTTACCTTAAGTTTATTATTTTTTTTTTTTTGGTATTAAATCTTTTTAAATATAAGTGTTTAATCACCACTCAAAACTCTATTTTTCTGAATAAACAATTCTTGTGTTGTGAGTTATGATACTAACTAAAAAAAACCATTTTTTATGCCACAAATGCCATTTCTGGGTTTTCTAAGGACTTATTGAATGATTCTTGTAAATATTGTTTAGATTTTTTTTATTTTTAGAAAATACTAACAGTATTTGAAATTTTTTTTTTTCTCCATTTAACAGTTCTGGAGTAGTATATCAAAACAGTCACTTGTTAGCTGGTCATGTAAATAGGATTAGACATGGTAGTGCAGAGGAAGATGTGAAAGTAACTACATTGCCTCATAAATGGCCAGGTATGTTATTATATATTTTTTTTTTTTGAAAAATTGTTCTTTGCGATATAATTATGAATGAAGAAAATTGTTCAATCTAAAATTAATAATGGTTATGTCTGCTAAACAAGTTTTAATGTGTGTGCAGTTTAACCTTCATAAATCTAAATCTGCAATACAACAGCTAATTTTAAGTATGGAAAACTAATAATTTTGACTTTTTGCTAATTCAGGAGCTTCATTATTGCAAGAGTCCTCTTACCGGCTATCCTAGGACTTACAAACTTTATTGTGATCCTAATTCCCATATTGTAGAGGTAGCCATTATCAATCAATCAATGATCTTTTAACTTTTCTTGATTATAAAAATACTGATTACAATACGGTCTTTTTGGATGTTACTGCTTGTGCAACTGTGTTCATTCTTTACTCATAGTATTTTGACCCTTCAAGAAACATTTACAAAGATCTCCGTAAAATTAGGCAAGTTTTTATTCACAAAATTTAATTATTTTATTAGATTTAATTAGAAAAGTTTTTATTTAAAAAATGAATTTTACTTACAAAATTCTACTGTTTTGGAATATGGACTCCAATGGCAAATCTGAATTATTTTTTAGTTTCTATTCAGACACTCATGGATTGAGTGGATTTATTTCTGCCAACAACTTATTTGTTACTAAGTAAGATTGGGAACCTATTTTTCATACAATTTAGGGTTTAAACTATATTGATGTGTTACAGTTATTGGTTCAGATCTATTCCAAGATATTTCAAGTTTTTAATTATCTGTCCACATGATGATAGAAATTCAGTTTTGTCTCCTCTGTCCTGTATGACACTTGAAACATATTCTTTAAAATATTGAATGTAAAGAAATCAAAATGGTGTCATTTTTGAGAGTTTGGCCTTCTTGTGTTTCTCTAATACTTTATATTCTTAATGAGGGTTCCTGCTAAAATACAGTTGTTGAGAAACTTAGTTCTCAACAACTGTATTTCAGCATGTTTTTCAGACATAATGTTGTTTTTATATATAAGCATGTTTTTCAGACATGCTTATCATCAATGCCTATTAACCATGGCATGCATAATATTCCTTTGTGGTCTATTGAGATTAGCTGTATGAGAAAGAGGCTTGATATCTCTAGATGTAGATTTCAGCTTTGTAGAAATATGTTTGTTAGAGAGTTGTATAAATTTTAATATTTTGAATATGGAAAAGATTATAATCAAATGCTTATTGATGTAAAATCTGATTCTTGGAAGACATTTCTTTTGACCATTTATATTCATAATATGTGGAAAAAAGTTTGTAAATATGGTGTTAAAAGAGAATCCTTGAAAAAAATTAAAATAACCAATATTCATAAACAATCAATTCTGTAGATGAAACATTAAATGCTGTACTTCAAAAATTCTTCCTTTTTGATCGAGAGGAAAATGATGATTTATATAGGGAGTACCATCAGAAAGAATGCACATACCACTTATACTTCCTCTGTAGATTCTTTTTTTTTTCTTCCTGAGAAAGTTTATAAACTTTGTTTCTCTTTGCTGAAATCAAATAGGAAAAACCCACTTGGCTTTGATTATATTTCTGTTGAGATCACGAAACTGTTTCCCTTCTCTTCTCTTTAAACATTTTAATATTATTTTGGATGCTGATATTTTTCCATGTGTACAGAAAAATCATGTGGTATTCATCCCCAAAAGAAATGAGTCTTAGAGTTCCTCATTTGGATAATCTTAGATGCAATTCTTATTTCCGGCTATTAAGGTTTTGTAAAAACTTTTTATTTATAGAATTTGATGGTATGTGTGTGGAGACATTTTTTAAATACCAATATGGTTTTACACCCTCAGAAGAGTATTGAAGATGCTATTTTATGCTTGAATTAGTTTGTTCATTAAGTCAAAAAGAGAAATTTGGTCACAATCTTGGGTTTAAATACATACACACATGTATATATATATATATACACACACACTTATATTGCTTTCAACAGTACATGGTGACCTTGCATTCTCAAGCTTTCAGAAAGTGCAATTTCTAACAAATATTTATTCACTTGCTCCAGACTTTTTAAATAAGATAGAATGGTCAAATTGCAACTGGGCATGATTTCTGCAATCCATCGCTTTGAAAGGGGTTGTCCTTAAAACTCAGTTTCTGGACCTACTTTTTGGAATATCATCATCAATGATCTCCTCTCAAAACATAAAATCTTGGATGCTGTGATACTTTGGCTTTTGATGATGTCTTAGTTTGTTTCTAGAGTAGGGATCTTCTTTTCTGTATGCACAGAAGACTTTGAACCATGCCTGTGATTGGTCAAAAGGTTTTAAATTGGTCTGTTAATCTGTATAAAATCAGAGTCATGGTCAATGAAAAATGAAGTGTTTTCTATGATGCATTTCAACTATTTCTTGATAAAAATTTTCCTGATTTGGTAAAGCAAATGAAATATCTTGGAATTCTTAACTGTAAATTTTCTCGGAAGAGACACTTTACTTGCATAAAAGAGAAATGTGATAAATTACAGCGTAGATGAAGCCGAATAACATGCAAGTTGTATAGTTTCAATTTCAAAGTACGTTTGATCATCTATAAGTGCGAAATTGAAGAGTTGAGAAGTGCCTTTTTTGTAAATTCACTGTAAAGATTTGTAATCCTTCACAACTTTTAAAATTTTTCTCTTTTGTTTATTCCTTTTTTAATGTGTTTCATACTTACTTTTATGATACTTTGGGGTACATGAGGATGTGATGATGTTTTCAATAAACACACCACACATATTATGCATATATATATATATATATATATATATATATATATATATATAAATCGAGGACTGAATATGCCACATTTTTATAATTTTGTTGTATTGAAAATTACAAAAAATGATTTATTTATTTAATGAGCTTGATCATCTAATTTTGTTTTCTTTAGTAACTATTAATTACATTTTCTTGATATAATGAATTCAGGTTTGATAATTTTAATATCTCTTTGAAAATTTTATTCATCTAACTGTCCAAATATGAATAGTAATAAAAATTTTCTATTGAACTTTCCTCTATAGTTATTTTAGGTTTTATCTATTCCTTTATCTTGATGTATTTTTGAGCATCATCTAATTTTTATATACATATTTTAAAAAACTAAATATGAAGGGTCATTAGGTTACTAAATATCCTAAAATTGATAATTTCTTTGCTCAAAAAGAGTCTCAAAATTTTATTAATGCGACTAGAACATGTTGCTGATGTATTTGAGATGTCGTAATGCATTGAATCAGTGATAAATCTGTGAAAATGTGTTTGCATATATGTATATGTGCATGTATATATGTATTTATGTATATATGTGTGTGTTTGTATATATATATATCATTGTTATATCAAAGTTAAACTATTCAGAAAGCTCTAGAGCCGTTTCTATGGCTCCCAACAAGGCTAATTTCACTAGCATGTAACATGAGTGATCAAATAAAAAAAGTTACAATTTCTGTCAATAGGTGATCCTGTGCCATATCTAAGGTAGTTTTTTTTTCTTTATATTATTTGTGGTTAAATCAAAGAAAATATTTTTCGTTGTTGTTAAAATTAAAATTTACTCATTCAGGAAGCTCTAGATCTGGATCTATAGTTCCAAACAATAGAGGAGGAGAGGGGGGGGGGAATAATGTTATATAATGATGTAATCTGCATTAATAAGCAAAAAATAAAAACATGGCACCTTGCAGTGATGAATAAACAAAAAACAGCATTACACAAACTTATTGAAACTTCCATTATTTTCAATCATGCAATCTTTTTTAAAACTGTTTTCTACTTGCACAGCATAAAGTGTCTTGTGTGATTGAACTTATGATAAGTGTGATACTGTCCTTCAGATAAGAGATTATCTGACATCTGACAGAAAAACTTAATAGCCGAAAATTGCTTAGTTATGAGATGACTGTGGTGACCATATTGTTTGAAAATAATGACTGATTAACCATCTTGTGGGAAATCTCATTTTAGAAAAATTTGAAATGAGTGAGAGGTATGAGGTGATGCATCGTCTTGCATAAAAATGGCATTTTGAAGGCAACCTTGCTGTTGTAAAACGTTTTAAATTTTATTACATTATCTGTGATATTGATAATCCTTCTATTCACACTACAGAATAACCCTATTTATATATTGCTCTAATTACCAAAATCAAATGTCCTAGAAATATTCTTTTAAATCTGATTTTATATATTTTGTATTTTTTAGTTATTTTCTTCCATTTTCTGCCAGCCACAGTATGGCGGATAGGATATTTATTTTCCACTAATATAGTATGGGTTCAATTCTGCTCTTTATTTTTCATCATGTCATTTTGATTTAATCAAAAATATACTTGTGTCATAGTTCTCAAATAATATCTGACAAAATTTTAATTCTTGCATCATATGAGAAAACCGAGCTATTTTAAGATGACTGAATTCATTTCAAGTGTGTATATGTTAATTAAATCAAGTGTAACATAGTTCCTCCCCCCTCCCTCCTTATATATATTGCATCACAGGAGGTCACTGCCTATGATTCTGACAGTCATCCAGAAATCTACTGATTAGAATGAAATGGTATTCATGCAGTGTACGGAATAAGTATTTGGCCCTTTAAAAAGAAATGTAAAATATATTACTGAATTTTTTTAATAAATTTTTATCTGCACAGCCAGTGAGGGAATTTTTGTTTTTTCCCCTTTCACTTAAAATATTGACTCCCGTAAACTTAGTTCTACTGCATATTATAACATTCTATGTGTTTGTGATTGTTTAATGTTGTATGTATTGTATAATACATTTCTTCATAAATTCTTTTTGAGATTATTCCAAATTAAAAAAATTAAACTAAATGCCTTTATAAACTTTTGATTGAGTTTTATTTTAAAAATTCATTCTTGTGAAGAACAGAGTACTCCATCCAGTTAATTTATTAGTTTTTGCAAACTCATAATTTAATAGAAATTTTTTCCTCTCATTGTGTACTTTTCTAAATCAATTACATTTATTCATCTCATCTTTTGTTTTTTTTACTGTTATAGGTGTAGCTTCATTACGTGCTCTTTTGGCTCAGGATAAAGATGAAGATTCTCCTAAACTTCATACATTATTGTGTGAAGCATTTGTCAGTGTGTATCTTAGTCAATTGATTTATGCCTTATCTACATGTGATTGTCATGTTTTGTTTCGGTTAGTGGGACAAAATTTTACAAAAGATTCTTGGGCACTTTTATTTGGTGGTGGAGCCAAGATTCTGCTTCATATATCTACTGCTGCTTCATTAGAAACGTCTGGATCACCTGCGAGTTTAGAAAGTAATTATGCAATTTTTAATGGAATGTATGCTGTATTCTTTGTTCCTTATCAATTTTAAAAAATTATTTAATTGGAATTTTAAAAAATAACCCAAAATAATTATGCTATATAACATGTCTAATACTTATACACATTAATTAAAGCAAAATAAAAAAAAAAAATTCCAAATATAATTATAATAACCTTATGCAACATAAAATTGTCATTGAGTTTAGTTAATTTTTTTAAATTTGTTTATTTTCACAAATATCTACTAAAACTGTAATTTAGTATTGCAAACATTGAATATGAATGTTGTTTTCATTTATATTTAATTTTAAAATGTATATTTGTTGATAATTACAGGTAAGAAAGCTATTTTATATAGTAAATTCCACTGTTCTGTAAAAATGTATATATATTTATTTGTTGCAGAAGAAAGTCAAAGTGAAACTGGTTCAGGAATATTAGATTCTCTTTCACGACAAAGAATTAAATTGCATATGAAATTGTTGGGTCAGTCAGGCCAGCAAACAGCCCAGCCTGCAATGAAAGATGACAAACCTCCTCAGAGAGAGCAATTTATTCCTCCAAGGATGTCGATGGTATCACTGTTTATGTCAAAGGTATATTTTAAAATTTTTTTCAAACAGTGTCTTAAAGAATTAATGTCATTAAATTTATAAAATACATTTCATTGCCTGAACCATAAATATCTAAGAAGTAGTTTTGTGAAATAAATAATTTTTTTAATAACTTTTTTAAAATTTATATGTTTTAAAAGCCAAAACTTGTCAGCGAATGGGAAACTCTCGATTATGATTCCAATGCTTCACTACCTAGTGATGAAGAGGAAGTTGAAGAAGAAGGAGAGATGGATGATGTTTTTGGAGGAGGAACTGCAGAGGAAAGTAACCAAGCATCTGTTGGAAGGAAGAAAATTACATCTGATTCTGGTTTAGAGCAATTAGATCCATCTTCATATACATGGGGAATTTTGCGTTATGCTGTTGTTAAACTTGCTCGAAAACATATTGGATCTTTTCTTAACATTGCTGGTTTTGAAATGCAAGGTGAGATTTTTTAGCACATATTGAATAACAATCAATTTAAATCCTATTAAAAAATATTGATCAAATTTTCATAATATAAACATTTTTAAAAGAATAGTTAAAGTACTTTTAATAGAAGTGTGCTTGAATTGTTAAAATATATATTGTTGACTAAACTATATTAAGGGCAATAGATCTGAAATTTTTAACTATTGTTTATAAAGAATCTTGAATATTTTTTGGTATTTTTATTATTGAAATTTAAGAATTTAATCACATTATAATGATTGTTCAATAAGTCCTCAGAAATTCCAAGTGATAATTCTCTTAGCATAAAAAAATGTTTTTTTTGGCAAGCATCATGCCTCATTAGACAGCTTTTTAAGTCTCAGTTACTTGTATTCGTGATATCTTTTGCACCTCAAAAGACCTGTGTGGTGACCGAGAATAATCCCACTGTAGCACATGCATGTTGTAAGAAGCGACTAAAATGGGTACCCAGCTTCTAGGGGTATAGCCAGGCACCCTGCCGCTGGGGATTATATCAGGGGACCTCAGGGACTTGCCTTCTTCAAGTAAGTACAGACATCATGACCCCGAGGCACCTTAGTGATCTTTTTCTTTCCCATGGGATTTACTGTCTTTTGTAAACATGGGTGACGCATTCCCGGGATACCCTAGCGATCCTTCTCTATTTTTGGCCTCTCTCTATTCTTTGTCAACCTCTTTTTATCATTTTTCAACTTCACATTTAGGCCACAGTTTAATCTTGTTTGGTGCAGCATAGCTATATCTGGCTCTTGCACCAATAAACTTTACATTCACTCACTCATTTGTACCTCAAAAATTTTCAGGATAACTTTTTCAGCCAACCTTCTATGGAGCAGATTCACTGAAAGTAACTCATTATTCTGTTTGTTACTTGGTTTCCAATGTTTATTCCTTTCGAAATGAGCTTACCAAATATGCATCCATTGGGAATGAGCTTGGGCCAAGCTATGCATATTCTCATTTGAAAGTGGAACGTTTTTCTAAAAATTTCTAGGTGTCGCTCTGTATCCATTATTTTTGAACTAAATATAGTTTTCAGATTTTGACCTTCATTTTGTTCACAGTCTGTCTTAATTCAGTATTTTGCTTGCCATCTGTTTGTGGAGCAGGAGAGAAAGCGTAATGTAAACAAACCAGACTCGGCTCTTTAAACTTCCACGTGATGTATATTTGCATTTCTGGTTTTTCTCTGAGTACTTTTTTTAATTGGCTTTTTTTTTGTTTCTTTTCCTTTTTTTTAGAGTTTTACTGGTAGTTCTGTTTAAATTTGCATTGCTTTTGGATGTATTTCTTTTTTTATTTCACAAAGCCTTGATTCCTGTTAACAATTGCTAGAAAGCGTTGCTTATCAAAAGACTAAATTCACATGTTCAATAATCCAAATAATTTTCTAAAAGGTTTGAAAGCAATATTTGTAGTGATTCTGATGTGGACATTTTGTCAGATACTGATAATACAGAACTCTGCGTTTCTTCATGCTTCAAAAATTACACTCAGTCTTCATTTTAAGTTTTGTTATTTCTTGTAAATAGTCTTTCTTGTATATTTTTTTTTATTAATTTTAAAGTTTATTGATGTATTTTGTCAATAAAACTTAGGAATAATTTCAATAGCGCTTCTGAAAATTATTTCTTTAGGTAAGAATTTTTTATATACATTTTTCTGTAAATTAAAGGAAAAAGATTATTAAAAGTACTAGTTTTGAAATATATAAAAGCTTAAGTAATAATCTAAAATATTACCAAAAAATTATAACATTAGGACCAAAACTTTTTTGTGTGATTTTTTTTTTCTAAAGTTAAGTTTAGTGATGCAAAAACCCTATCCCATGAGACCATTCCTTTAGATTCTCCTCCATCTCCAGAGAACATCCTAAGCAAAGGCATGCTGTCCCAAAAGGTTAAGGATGAATTCTGATGTCATGGATGGTGACATTTCAATGCAAAATGACCTCTTCAACTTGGTGTGGCAGCAATCAAATTTTGATTTCACAGCAAATGACTACCAAATCAAAACTAACTTACAAATCAATTTCAAATTTGTGTTGGCTCCATTTAAAGATATAAGCACCCTATGGTAACGACAATTTACCTTAATGATGCCATTTGTCTTGAAATACAACCACCTGTGTAATACTTTTGAGCCATCCTCATAACTGACAATAATTTTACTGTACAAATAAATTATTTGAATTATAATTTTAAAAATGGAATAATGTAGTCAGATATTAAAAATAAAAGGTTGCATTAAAATTTGTAAGATTCAGATATTTTTAAAAATGATTGTAAATTAGTATTAGAATAATTAATTTATTCATTATTATATACTTTTAAAATTAAGATAAGTCATGATTAATGCTTGATCATTTTACATCATTTGATGGAAATTAATTGATCGATGTATCTTATTTTATTTTGAATCTTAATTCATTAGAAGAACCATTATTATTTTCATAAATGAAATTTAGGAATTTTAAGTTTAGTTTTTGTAAAGGTTTAAATTGTAAAATAAAATAAAAATTATTATTTAGATCTGCCTGTAGTTAGCCCTCTAATTCAAGCAGTTCTGAGATGTATGGATTTTTGGATGAAAGATTTAAAACAATACATGGATGCTTTTGAAGGACCTCCTCCAAATTATATTCCTGGTTGTGTAACTACTGGTACTCAAATGGGCCCTGCTATGTTAAAGTATTCAGCTCTGCTTGAATTGCATAATACTCCTTTCAGGTAAATTCTCTCTTAATTTTTACTTGTTTTTTTATAGATTTAAGCAAATCTAAATTTATTTTAAAAATTAAACTTATTTAAAATATTTAGGGTTTTCCTTAAATATCACAGGTTTTAAGTGTTCTAAAAATAAATTACCTAAAGTAATTGAAAAAATTAAAAGTTCTTTAGTCTGTATGGAATACAGTGTATTTTAATTTTCACCTTTTCATCTAAAGTAATTTGAATACTTTAAATTTTTAAAATCTTTTGTAAAATTCTAAAAATATCCATCCTTTTCCATTATGAAAGAACCTCTTGTATATTTAAGAAGGGGCTGTCAATTAGAATTAAAGCAACTTTGAAACATTTCTCATAAAATCACAGAAATAGTCTATCTTGACCTAAAAAATAAATAAATGTAAAATGAGTTTAAGATAAAAATTTTCGTTACTTTTATCTTTGAAAACTTAATTATGTGAAATAATTAACAATGTAATTAATTAAATCTAACAATATGAATATAAAGTTTATTTTTGATAAAAAAAAAAAAAATGTGCTATTTAATTGTAGAAATTTTAGAGTTGTAAAAATGGAAAGTACTCAAAAATAGAATATTGAACATAATAAACACAAAAAATATGGTAAGGGAATATTTTTAAGACTCAAGATTTTCAAAAGGAATTGTTAAAGAAAGATAACGACTTCTTACAGTTGTTTGAATTACACTATGTATTTATTTACATTAACAAATGGTCTGTATAGCTGGTTATAGAATACTATCATTGAGACAAATGAAATTTAATTAATGTAATCTTGAATAAAATTATTATTCAAACAATTCTTTTTATGTTAAGTTTTTTTGTATTTTTAGTAGAACTTTACATGTGTCCATTCCACACTTATTATGCCAAATTTGGGAGCATTTAGTATTTGTTTAGAAGATTTGACTTTTTATGTAAAATCTCCTATTCATAACTTACACATATCAACAGATGAAATATATTTTTATGTTATTAATAATTTTTACAATTACAGATGAACACTAGAAATAGGTCTGTGTATTTAGAGTGATTTTTTTAATATTTGTTTACTTATTTTTGATAATTTAGTTGATATAATAAATTGGATTAAACATTCCTGTTTTAAAGGTCAAGTCATAGAGCTGTTTTACCTGTGAAGCGGTTATGGAATTATCTAGTTCGGCAAGAAGATGTGCAAGATGTATTTATTCGATACATTTATCAATTTAAACGTTTAGCAAAGGTATTTTATTAAAAATTAATTTAAGTAAATAAATGTAACTATTGTTGTAAAATAGAATTAAGTTACTTTTTTTGTAGGTTGATGATATGGGTGCTGAAACAACAGAAGGAAGTACTTCTAATCTTGACAGTGTTCGAGTGATTCATAAAGATCAAGACACTATAAATACATTCTGTATTAATCGTGTAAGAAAAATTAAAATATATTACATTTCTATTATAATGGGAGCATTGAATGAATGTCTTCATTCAATATGTTATAGGAATGAATTTCTATTATAATGGAATAAATTGAGATGCATTTAAAATTATAAGGTATTTTTTCTTTTATTGAAACTAATATGAATATGCTTGTTTATTGATATGTTTAGTTTTGTCTTTTTATGTATTATTTCTGTATAATTTATTTAAATGAAAAAGTTTGCATATTGTGCAATTTTTGATGTTTTAAATTAAAAACATATGAATTATTTATTTATTTTTTATTTTTTTTTTTGCTGGATTCGGAAAGTTTTTGGAGATATAAAATTATAAAATAAAATTTTCATTATTTACTTATAATTTCAGTATTCAAACTGTACTTTCCTCACAATGATGTGTTACTGTAGTTTTAGGTAATTCTCATGGAATAATGTAGTTGTAACAGTATTCAAATTTCATTGTTCATTTACATAAACTCTTTTATGTATAATGACATAAATTTGTGTGAAAAAATTATGTATATTACAATTTCTGATAAAATAGACTACTTGTATGGTTTATGTAAGAAAATATAAAACAATATAAACAGTAAATGTTTTTTGTGTTTGTGAAGCAGGATTCTCATTTGATTATATTATAGACATTCAAAATGTTTTATTTTTAATATGAAAATTATTGTTTAATTATATAACACATTGATTGCTACATACTAAATTCATTTTTTAAATGAACCACTTCAAACATGATTTTAAAAAAACTTTTCAATAAAATGCACTAGTAATATGAAGTGCTTCCCAAGCTGTTTTTTTTTTTTTTTTTTTAAATCAAAATAACATTTGTTGATGTCTTAGATAAACATATAAAACCTATATTGGGATGTTTATTTAGCAAGAAAAATGAAAGTTTAAATTCTGTATATATTATATGTAGAAGATCTTCGCTTGCCATCTAGGGTGTGAAGCATTCTTTCAGATCTGTGGAAATTCATCATATTAAAAATTGATAAATTTTATAATGAATAGTTTTGAAAATTATTTCATTACCAATGTAATTTTTTTTTCATTATATGAATTTCATATGTAATTTCCTATGCAAAATTTTCAATTAACATTAACTAGAGAAAAACCTTTATATTTTTCTGACATCAATCAGAAAAATATTCATATTGTTTGGAAAGAGAAAAAATAATGAGCCAAGGAAAACATTTTTTTTTTGTTTCTTCTATCTTTTTCATTAGATGTTTTGTTAATGTTATGAGTATCAAATTAAAAGGGTGATTTGAAATGGATAATTTTATTATAAACTGTAGTCTGTTAGTATTTACATTTTGCTTATGCATTTAAAAATATTTCTGTACTTAGGTCAAATCTGGTATAATAGCATTAGCAACTCCTAAAGAAATTCAAGAGATTGATATGTCAGTTCTCCTTCAACCTGTTCCGTGGCTTAAGGAAGAAGCTGAATTCGAAGCTGTTAATTTATTAAGGTGAATATTAATATTTTTTGTGTGAGAAATTTTAAAAATTTTATGATTGATTATTGGAATATCATAATAGTGTTGAAAGTAGAGTTGTATGGTCTGCATTATTTATATTTATTTAATGTACTGACTTTCAATAATCCAATTATACTGATTTTCAAGCAAACATGGTTGTAAATTTTACTAAGGTAACATTGTGTTTTGTAAAAGACAGAAAATTTCAACTTTCATTGCTATATATTAGCAGATTTTATCTATTTTTAATTGCGAAAATATGTAGTACTGAAATTTCTGTTCTTTTATTCTATATATAATTAATTTCTAAATACATTTTAAAAAAATCATGCATAAATATGCTCAGTTTTAAAATAATAATCCAACTGTAATATTTTAATAAATCAAGATTAATATCGAAAACTTTTTATCATTTTAATATTTATTATTATTAATTTTGAAGTTTGTAATAATGTAATTTATTATATTTTTATTGAAATTCTAATTGCTAGAGCACCTGATACTTTGCCATCCACTGATTATCTTGTTATTCAACATCCTATGGATTCTGTATCAACAAACATCTCATCAACTGGGTCTACTCCTACTGGTACTGCTCCCTCTTCATCTGCTGGATCATCCAAAAATGTAAATCAATTTTTCAGTATATTAGTTATTGAATATCTGAATTGTTTCCGTTACACACTTAACTGAAGATTATGAAAGATAAAATTATCAGTGACTGAGCAATGTGTCAATTTTATTTCTTATAAATAGTAAGCTTTCCATATGAGTTGAAGTAATGGTATAATAATTTTGTTCTTTAAAAGAGAGATTCTTAGTTATATTTGTAAATAATTATTCTTTGATGTAATACTAGAATAGATGTTTTAGATTTAGTATTATAACTAAACTCATAGTTGTGAACTTTCAAGTTGGGTTTTTTTCACATATCAATGACATTCAAAATTACATCTAGTTATAGAAGTTATTATTTTTATATCCATGTTAATTATGTTCATATACATCAAAAGCCTTCCTCTCGATACCCTCCCCCCATCTAAATTCATTCTTCAAAATAGATCGTTTTCATTATGAATAAAAGGTCTTTCTAAATTTTTTTGTTGGTGTAGGTTATTTATCTGATTCATCTATGGAGGAAATTATAACAATTTCAAATGATTCCCCCCCCCCATAACTATATAGAATTGAAATATGTTGTAAAATTGTTTTCTATGTTGATTTTATGAAACTCTAGAGATGCTCTAAAAATATTTGTTATTTTCCATATTAACAGTATTCTGAACTGTGTAGTGATGACATTGATTATGATGAAGTTTTTACTTGTTTTATTTCAAAGAGAAAAGAATATGGGGGAAAAAAAACTCATGATATGAGAGACATTTTTTTTAAAATTTCCCTTCTCTTGTGGAAACTCTTTTCTTTGTTAACATGCACATAATTGTGTATTAATGAATGAATAAAATACCATTCACCTAATTATGCAATATTTGCAAACATCTGTGCATGTTTTATATTAATGCTGATTATATGCAGCTTTTTTATTTCTTTGTGTTACGACCCAAATTTTTGTGTGTATGAATAATTATTTTACAATAGCTCTATTTATTCCATTTGAAACTACCCATAAATGTTTTTGTATTGGTTTTTTTCCCCTTTTCCTCAAAAGCGACCTGCTGTGTCATTTTCTGAGATGCATGAAAAATTCGATGTGTATTAAAATTGGTTGTCATTCCTTTTTTTTTTATTTTCCTTGCTGCTTAAAAGTTCTTTATCTTCCTTTTCTGTCTCTGCTATGGTTGCTTCTCTGCTGCTAACTGAAACTTCTGTCTCTGTGTGTGTTTGTTATTCCTTTCTCTGTGTGCTCAGATGAAAGGCCTCAACTTTCCAGGCTGTACTAATCCACAGTTCTGTCAATTAGTTCTTCAGAGAAGTCGGTATATGTTGAAACCGGTAAGTATACAGCTGCTTTCTTTAATATGGGCTAATAACATTGATAAACTTTCAATGAAATTTAAGATTTTTTTTTTTTACTAAAGTGAATTAAATCTTATGAAATCTACTGTGTTTTGCATCTTGTTTATGACTGAGGTATAACTAATTTTAGAACAATCAATTATCCTTGATTTACATTTATACATATTTTAAAGTATTATAATACAAAGGGACTTCTGGTAGTTTGATCTCTGTAAAGACCAGAAAAAATATGGTTAATTGGTGTAACTAAGCCTATTATGGTGAGTTATATACATAACATGCATACATCATATGAACCATTCAAACCAAATCATGTATTATTTCTTTATGGTTTAATCATTCTGTTTAAAGAAAGGGAAGAAATCAATATTGGTCTATTATGAAGGTAAGTGAAATGGCCTTCTTAGTCATGGTTGTGTTCTGACTTATTTGGAGATTTTCCCTAGCAAATTGTTTTAACTGTGTCAGATGCATACGATTCTAATCAAATTTTCAACATTTTCTCATTTTATCAACAGACAAGGAAAATATTATCTCAATATGAATATTTTTTTCTCCTGTATTTATATATTCAAAATAGGTTAAATGAAGTAAATGCTGATAATAAAGAATTTGAAATAATTTTTCTATCAAAAGTGTAACAGAAATGTAAGGCATAAGTGAAAACCAGTATCCTCTCAACTATAGAAAGTGGTTACTAATCATTTGTCAATAATTTCATCATGTTATTTTGAGTACCTAATGTCATTTTTTGATTTGTGAATTCTTAATATTAAATTGTACTTTACCTTCAATATTAGATGTACTACTATTGTAATAATTTATTTCACTAATCACAAAATTGTCAAAAAAATTTAATACTAACTACAGAATGTAATGCATGGCTGAAAAAGTATAGTTGCAAGTCCAATGTCAAAAAGCTTTAGCTTTTTATGTCATAGCTTTACAATAGGAAGCTTAAATTTAATATGCTATTTTAATTAGAAATTGATGACTGAAATTATATTGTTTAAAAACCAACAGAACATGAAGTTCACCATGGATTTTTATCACTTACAGCAAAATGAGTCCACACAATGGAAGTCCTGTGGTCCAAACAATGGACATGAGTAAATACAAGATGAGAGTGGATTTAAAAATGCAACAATCTGGTTTTTTTTTTAAACTAAGAAAGCACTTAAAAATAATTTCCACCTCATCATTAGTCTCTCTAAACATGTCATAAAATACAGAATTTGTTTTTATGTCTCATTTACGCTGGGTCTTTGTGCTAAGTGTAACTCTTGTGTATTTCTAAAATACACAAGACTCATATTTACAAAGAAAAAAGCATTCAAGAAATTATTTAAGGGAAGCCTCTTTATAGTTTTTTTTTTTTTTTATCAATTAAGATCTTCTAACATCTAAAATGACATTTTGGTATTTATGAAGGTCTAATGCCTTTGGATAAACATATCGCAATTGATTTTGGTAGCAATCATTGCGTTACTATCCTTGTGAAACTCAAAAAGCTTATAATGTCGGATGTGTACCTCTTCTGGTATTTGCCTGGCCATTTCACCTAAAATTGCAAAAAAAAAAAATTAAGATTTAATTATTTACGAGTAAATAAGTCACTCTAACCTGAAAATGTCTTTAAGACGACTTTGAGCTGATAAATGACTAATGAATATTCCATATCCACAGAAGCAGTCAGAACTTTCTGTTAGACCTAATACTAAGTCTGGAAAGTTTCTAGCAGTAAGTTGTAAAGGACAGTCACTTTGTAACTTCTGTCTTTTGGCGGGTCAAGAAGCAGTAACATAGATTTTCTTAATTATGCGTTCCACAGCTTTGACTTCCACTTTTCCAGAAACTTTCCCCTTTCCTATTCTCTCTCCCATTCTCTAAAATAAGTAAATCCTTTTCAAACATTGTCAAGGTCAGTAAATTGCATCCCTAAGTCATGGAAGTAATTTTTTACTGGTCGCAGCGCAGTGCAAAGGATTGTATTTTGGATATGCATATATGTATGCCAGGAGCAGTTAGCACATTGTCTTAGTAAGGCAGTTAAGGGGTTAATTCTTTGTAAATGTATTAATTTGAAACTTTCAAATAGTATTCAGTTTGTTAATAGTATATGTAAGAAAAAATAATATTTTTGGATGAAGTTTTAAAATAATATTTTGTTTCTTTCATTGTTGGACTGAAAATAATATAAAAGATAATTTAATTTTTTTTGTAATCATAGTGCTATCTTGAGGGATTTTTTTCGAAATTCAAAGTTTGTGCTGTATACAGATTGTTAATGTGTACATTTACTGTAATGTTAGTCCTCATTGATTAAATTGATCATACTACATTTAAAAAAAAAATCAATTATCAAATTTTCTTTTTGCTAATATTTTCATATCATGTTTAGTATTGTTAAATAATTATAAAAACGTTATTTATAATTAATAAATGAAAATTTGAAAACTAAAAGGTAGCTTTTCGTATACGTTTAACAATGTAATGTGATGAGAATTGAGGGAATGCCAGTAACCTTGGAATATTGCGCCATGCTTGCTCTAAGTTTTCAATGTATTTGAACTATATTTATTCTGTTTTGTGTCATTGAAATGTACAAAAATGATCAGAGAGGAAAACTGTTCCTTTTTTAAATTGTTCAAAATAATTTGTGATTGATTAATTTTATAATGCATTAAAATTTACCCAATGAAGCTTGGGATGTATCTAAATTACTAATTGTTTGTAATGGCTTTCAAAAAGTATTTAGTTCTGTATTTTTAATCTTATTTATAGTTTACCTTAGTGTGCAGTATATATTTTTTCTGCCTAAAATGAGCATTAATTCTTGTTTATATTTTTTGAAAAATAAATATGAATGAGGTAAATTTTTGAACAATGTTTAAAGATTTATTTATACACACAGTTAATATATTGTCAAATCACACACACATTGGTGCAATATGATAACATTAGTTTTGTTTTTGCAGTTTTTCATATGTTTTATGTCAATATTGTTGACTTTTAAAATTTTCGTGTCAATATCAGAAGGATATTCTTCATTAGAAATTAGAACCATGGATAAAAATTTATATTTGTTCATTTATATTGATGATTTTGGCACTTCCATATTCCACTTATTTCTTCTAATGTTACATGTCATCTCTTATTTATTGGCTTTGATGTTTTTTGAATTGTTTAAACAGTGCAGATTATTTATTCTAGGGGAATTAAAAGACCCTTTATTAATTGCAAATTATAAAATATAATTGAATTTAGTTTTCATGCTTATAAATTTTCATTTCTGTTACTTATGGTTTTTATAGCAAAACGAAAATGTTCAAGAATTTACTGCTTTTGCAGAAGTATTTATGCAATTCGTTTAGTAATGATGTAATGTTATTTATGTATAGTTAATTTTTATCTTTCATAGTTATTAAGAGGTAATCTAGTGGATTGTTTGTCAGATTTTTGATTTTGTACATTACTAAGCAATGTTGGACATTAGGGATATCTTCTAAATTATTTCTTAATAATCATAAAACTGCAATGCAATTTTTGTTCTATTCTCTTAAAATTGAGTAATTTCATGGCTTCACAATTGCAATGTTAATGGTATTATTTACATAAACTTGGTGTCATATTTGTTATTATTTTAAAATTTTTAAATTCTAGAGTAGGAATTAGTATGATAATAAAAACCCATGAAGTGTTTTGTCTTCACATTTTTTTGTTTATTTTTCTTTTACCATATGCTTTTAAAATTACTTTCATGTAATTTTCTAATTGTTTGTTTTTATGTTTTAGCTTAAAAAACATAAAATAGATGGTGTTCGAAAACTTACTTCTCATCCTTTAATGCCAGTGTGTAAGTATTTTTTCTCTAAAATATTTATGAAATAATTTTATTTTGAATGAGTTATAATAATTTCATTTTAAGCTAATATGTTGTTTTTGTTAACATGTTTACTCTTTTTCTGATTTTAATATTTTTTTACAAAAATAAATGTAAAAATACTAATGATGAAAAACTTTTCATAGTGGTTTCATTGTAAGTTTTATATTGTTAAAGCATGTATATACCTATGGAATTCATTTTGCTATTTGATATTCTAGTTGTAAATATTTTTATTTAACTGCTAAAAGAATTTTTACTATATTTTTATGTATTTTAAAATTTGTTAAATATTCAGTTAAGAATCCTCAATCAATCCAAAAGATTCTGCTTTTTTGGTTTATATTCTTATGAAATATGTAAAGGTTGAATTTGATTCCGTAAATTAAGGATTGTTGTTGTACTAAGTGTCCTAAATAAGGTATAAATGCAAAATTATTAAGTAATATTTTTTTTAGGTTTTTGAAAATTTTTACTTATTATATGATAATTAGTTAATTTTACTATTTATTTTCATTTTTAGATCTGTCTGGATCACAAGATGGATCAGTAAGCCTGTGGGAATGGAATCATACTCAGCCAATATCATCACCCCGTCTGCCTGGAACATTTGCCAAAGTCACCAGAATTTTATTTAATCTCCAAGGTAACAAGGTATGTCTTTTGTTTTTCATTCTTTTGCAGTGTCTGTATTTTAATATGTATTGATTGTTAACATAATTTTTGAAAATAATTATAATAATCTGATAACTTAGCTGTGACCATTATAATATTAATTTAGTTGTAGCTTAGTCTTAAATTCAATATGCGCACTTAATTTTACTCACAATAAGTATTTCAACTTTTATCTGGCTAATTTATATTAATTATTAATGCACATGTATATATTTCCAGTTTGGTGTAACTGATGGAGATGGCATTATTAGTTTATGGCAAGTGGGACTTCAATCTGTGAGCAATAGACCTTTCTTTGTGAGTTTTTTTTAACTTGCATTTATCTAAAAACAGTCATAACTCTCAGAACATTTTGAATTATGTATAAATATGTATAAAGAATGATAATTACTTTATTTTGTCATGTGGTATTTGAAATATGCAAAATTTGTAATTGATTATTAACAAAACATAATTTGTATTTGCGTATTTTTATGCTGGAAGAGCATGTATATTAATGCTGCTTATTTTGTTTGTTCAAAAGAATAGTAGTTTTAATTCTTAGATTCAGAAGCATAATAGTTCATATTTTGTGCTTCTGCTTAGTAATAATATAATGTTTTTATTACATTTTATATAAACTATTTATTCACTAGTATAATATTTATCTCTTATGTATGTTATTAAGAAATTAAGATAAATTTAGTTTATATTTTATACAAAACAAAGATATTGTTGCATATATTTGAAAAAAAGTAATAGTAGTTTTATGCAATATTACTAATAAAATTTAATTCTTTAAAATTTTCATGTGAAAAATTTCTTTTTTTTTTCTCTATCACACTTTATTGTAATTTATTCGTAGAATATGTTGAGAACTAAATCAGACATGAATCATTACTTTTATAGAACAACACCATACTTTAATGCAGTTACCAGCTCTATTCAGTTTTAGAATCTTAAATACAAATATTTAAACACGCATAATCACAAAAGTCTAAAAACTCCTTGTCATTCGAACCATCATTGCTTCTACCATTTCACCATGATAAACTGTGGTTGTATATAATTTATTCATCTGATAAGTTTTAGTTAGATCATTATGTACATATCATTGGGAATCAATAAAAGTATTTTCATATTTTTTTTCCTCTGGATTTTGGTTGTTTTCATTTTGATATCAGACAAATACTATTTCTCTATTAATATAAAAAAAAAAAAAAACCACAGTTGCTGAATAGTCATGATAAGGAACTTATACCAGACATTGTTTCTATTGAATTTTAATGCCACTAAAGACTTATCTTGTAGCAGAGCTGATGTGTATCAAATATTTGAGGTTCCATGTCCTCATATTAGATAGTAGGGGAATGGGGTCATCATTATGATGACCTATACCTAAGAAGGCTTGATTATTATCTATTATCAATGCTCAGTATTATAAGGTTTGTTGCTCCTAAGTGCAACATTAATATATAAATCAAACATTGAGATAGGGCTTTTCTTATCATGATTTTCTTTTATCTTTTATTGTTTTTTCTCTCATCCTAATCATCTTATGCATTTTTTAAAAAACTTCTCTTGGGTTGTTCGAAGATCCTTTATCTTTATCAACTTTTTTTTTCTGGGGATACTGTAATGGAATTTAAGTGTCTAGCCGTGTAACGTCTCAAAATAAGTTTCATCTCAAAATATTCTTGTTTCAAAAAGAATAGTTGCCAATATTATTTAAATTTCTTTTCTGATCCCCTCCTCAAATCCCAGTCTTTTTCTTTCTCAGATGCTGTTGTTTACTAGAGGGCTCTGGTAGTTTATTCTACCATACCATTTCTCTGGGGATGCTGCATAAAATTTAAAAATTTTGCAAATTCTGTTTTCATGAAAACCAATAAGACATGTAACATAAACTTCCATCACTGTACCCAAATTCTTAACAAAATTTTTCAGATCCTTCTATACATGCTGAGTTATAGTATTCTTCACTGAGTAAGTAAAGTGAATTTAGTAAAACTGTCAGTTATTACAAGGGTCTGGATTTCTTAACTCATCACAAATGGGCCCATTTAATCTATGTGAATGAGAATGGTCATCTATTAGACTTAATTTTAGACAAATGTCCCTGTTATTTTCTTTTTGTAACCTTATTATTCAAATATTCTAAGAATGTAACTATATATTTCTTCAATTAATGTGTGTGTGAGTGTTTAGGAATTAACAATGCTCTTTACTTGTTGGTTGTTCTATCATCTATATAATATGTTATTAAATCACTCAATTTTATTGCTGTATTTTTTTTTTTTTTTTTGTGCTCTTAGGAATAATGCAAAACTTTTTTGCTTACCTTTTGCTATGCAATCTGTTTCTTTTACGAAGAATATTCTGTCTTAAATCTCCAATTCGTAAACATTCCTTCATGCAAAAAATGTCAATTAATTTTCTTATTTCTAAATCTACTCATTGTTTAATTAATATTTGCTCATCTTTGCTTTAAGTCTGTTATACTTCTTAATTTTTCTCTATTATTTTATTAATATCTTTTGTTCCAAAACTGGATCTTTACAAATGGCATCAAGATTACTGAGCTTAACTTCAAAATCACATTCTCAAACCAAATCATATCATCTTTCTTTTTGTGGATATGTCATTTTCTTATTGCTCATATAAATTTATGCTTGGCTATCATTAGTACTGGTAAATTTAATTCCAAGTAGATACCATCTTAATATATGTAGTATCCATACAATGATTATCAATTTTGCTTGAATTACTTTTCTATGTCCGAATTTACTTTACAAACCAAATGAAATTTCTTATTGTTTCTAAGTTGAATCAACATTCTACTTAATTCATTACTAATTGCTTGATTTTGTGAGAATTTTTTTGAAATGAGGATTATATGGAGCTAAAATTAGGTCAATTTGTAAGCAATCTTGGTTAAAATTTGAAAACATTTAATTGTTCTTTATACTCAATCTTTATTCTTCAAAATCAATCTACTCAATAATTTTGCTTTCTATGCATATTTAGAAATAAAACATCTGAAGAAACTCATTGTCCCAAAAAATATCATTCCTTCTTGACTTTTTAGGGTTAGTTCATTGCTTTAATTTTTCTGGATTTGCATTTGGCTAATTTAAGAATGAGTTTTGCTTATCTTAAATGTTCAGTAATGACTATGTATCTTTTTTTTAGTATATCTTAATGATATTAAGTCATACTAAATAACATTTTTTTTTTGTTAGAAATGATGGGCACAAAATTTAATACATTAGTCTTTGAAACTCAAAGGGTGCATTTGCCTTGCCAAAAATCATTCTCTTGAATTTCCATGTTTTATTTGGAGTAATAAAACTTGAGAGTCTTAAATTTAGTATCTTCTAGTAATAGAAATTGTAGGAAACCATAGGTTAAACTTAACATCGGAAAATAACTGGCCTGTTTAAGACTTCCAATAATAAATCATTTATCAGGAAGAGTAAATTTTAACTTTGTTTTTGTTTGATTATTAAAATTGTCAATATTCAATGACTATTTTTTTCTTTTTTGTCTAATTGGGCTGGTATGTGGAGAAAACATTTCTATTGCTATTCCTTTTTTTTTTTTTTTTTTTTTTACTATTTTATTGATACTGTTATTTAGAAATTTTAGTTTTATTTGGATGAAAGTAACTGATGTTGTGTAATTCTTTAATATCCATTTAAGTTTTATCAGTACAACCATTTTCATTTAAATTAAAAGCTTAACAATCTCTAAACTCATTTTATAAATGGGCAATATCTTGCTGTTTTGTTAATATTTCATTAAATTTTATTTGTCCTAAAACAGGATGTCATTTTGATGAGTTCTGACTGTTAGAAATTCTTCTCATTGATCACAATAAATTAATTTAGTTTCATTCTGATTCCACTTTTCCAATTTCATTTCTTTTTTTTTTTTTTTTTTTTTTTTTGTTGCAATATTTCTTAGTCTCCAATATTAGTAATTAGAGTAAGAGTTTCTCCTTTTTTAAAGTTTCTAATAAGTAATCTAAACTTTATTTATTCTCTTTAACTGTTATTTACTTTTTTTTTTTGATAAAATTGATTCTGTTGTTTAAAAATATGAAAGGCATTTAGTTCTTGTGATATAGAATGTTAAGAAAATTAAGTTTTACTTATTTCAAGAAGGACCACTAATACTATTGTATCGAATGCATATAATTTAAGTTTAATACTTATATTTTAGGCTTTCCAGAATTTATACATATTTTGGAAGGAATATTGGGCTTTTCTAATTTTAGTTTTTATCTCTGTATCTATGCCTCTTTTATTATCTATTGTAATTCCGAGGTATGAGAAACACTTTGTCTCTCAACTTTGTTTTAATGTATTTGAAGTCAATCTTCATTTTTACCATTTAATGCATTTCATATACATTTCTTATTTTAATGTATTTTATCGTGCATTATTTTGAATAGCTAATGGGATTGGCTAATTATGTCAATATCTTTCCATGCTTACTTAAAAATTTTTAATTGTAAATTCTTAATTTCATAGTTTTTAGCTTTTTGTTCTAATACTTGTGTAATCTATGGAGTAATTTCCAGGGAATAAAGTCCTATCAAATGAAAAATATAACCATTTTCATTATAAATAAATGAAATGAAAAAATGTTTATTTATATTTTAAATCAAATTTTTGCAGTGATTGCCAGAGTGTTATGCTCTAGATTGTAAATATTACTTTCAAATTGTGCTTTGACTTAGAGCCTTTATTTTTCAATTCTTTGCTTTTGCAGCTCTTATATTTCTCTTAAGTTTTCATTTTCTTTTGTTATTCTTTCTAAATTTTGTTTTACAAATACAACATTGCAATCCCCCCCCCCCTATTAGTTATAATAGATTTTGTATCTGTTGTATGTTACTTGGGAGGCATCTCTCCCAATAGTTCATCCAACTACTTTTGCTGATTCAATCAAATAAAATTTGTAACTTTTTAAAAAAAATAATTCCTTTTTTAATATATATGTTTACTTAAATTTGTTTTACTTTAACATTATAATCAAAATGAAATATTTACTTTTGCATTTATAGTTTTTCAGTTTTCTAAACCTTGAGTTATATCTTGCACATAAAATTGTTAACATCTTTCTCAGCAATTGTACATTTAAGCAAATAATTCCTGAAAGAGTTTAAAAATTAAATCAAATACATGAACAATTTCCTTTGTATTATATCGTAACACTTTATTGTTGCTGTGATCATCTCATGTCTCACAAATACATGTTTTTTTTTTGCCTTTTCTTTCTTCAGACAATTAATCATTAGTTTGTGTCTTTGTTTATTAGAGGAACTTTTGTGTAAAAAAAATTACGATTTTTCTCAGATTCAATCTATTTCATTTCATATTTATTTGAATGAATAGATTAAAAGATGAAGTTGCATATCAGGATCATTATTATTGTCACATAATCATTTTATATAAGATTTTTATTTATTTAGAATAAATTTTTGTTCATGAAGTTGGAATTTTTATGTATTAACTTTCTGTTACTTGAATTTTTTTTCTCATATCTAGTCTACTCAGTGTCATTCAAAGCAAGCAAATGATTTTGCATTTTTAAGTTCATCCAGTCTTATTGCAACTGCTGGTCAGTCTACTGATAATAGAAATGTTTGTTTATGGGATACTCTACTACCCCAAGGGAAATCACTAATAGCAAGTATGTATTCAGCATTTTTTTCAAAATTCTATACATTATTAAAATTCAATTAATTGGTGGCTAGAATAGTGAGTGTGTTTTAGAAAGTGTATTTATATGTATGATTCAATTAAATCAAACAAATTATTTTGTTATAAAAGTAATGAATCTGCACAAATCAGGAATTTTATGCAATAGCATGTTTTTCTCCCTGATATAACTTTGTGGTGACTAGGTGTAATGCTGTAGAAGTCAAACTGTGTTATTTCTAAAAATATTAATTTTAAATTTATTCCATACTTCATATTTCATTATAAATCATTTATCAAATTATACTTCCAATTTTTAAATAGTATATTGATTATTAAAAGTTATTGTATAATAAGTATCAAAATGATTTTTTTAAAAAATATAAATTTAGAGATAATATATTGTTGCTTCACTGATATAACACATGGATCAATAAGCCCTGAGACTGTGCGGTCGTTTTTTTGCGATTTCCTCCTTCAAACGCACCAGCAAGTCAATATAATAATCACTGTTGATCGATTTACCTTTTTCGAGGTAGTCAATGAAAATCACACCATGCGTATCCCAAAAAACTGACACCATGACTTTGCCAGCTGACTGCTGCGTTTTCGGACGCTTCGGACGGCTTTCGCCAGCTGTGCGCCATTCAGAGGACTGCCGCTTCGACTCTGGAGTGTAGTGATGTATCCATGTTTCGTCCATGGTCACGTAACGACGCAAGAAATCTTTTTTGTTGCGAGTAAATAGCGATAAACAGCTTTCTGAATCATCGACTCGTTGCTGTTTTTGTTCCATCGAAAGCAATCGCGGCACCCACTTTGGAAAAACATTTTTCACTTCACTTCAAAAAACCTTTTTCAGTAAATACACTTCCATAAGATATCTGTGTCATCTCAGCAATATCACGGAGCTTCACTTTACGATCTTTCATTATAATTTTTGTCACTTCACTCACATTTTCCGGTGTAACGGCTTCCACAGGTCTTCCCGAGCGTTCCGCGTCATTTGTGTCGGTACGACCACGTTTAAACTTGGCAAACCACCGACAAATCGTTGCTTTTGATGGACAAGAGTCCGGGTAACATTTTTCAATCCATTGTTTCGCTTGCACGGTGTTTTTACCCATTAAAAAACAATGTTTTATCAGAACACGAAACTCGGTTTTTTCCATTTTTTAAACAAACTACAAAACGACTTTACTCCAACCTTGATAACTCAGCTGTTTCTGGTCCGATCGACTTAAAATTTTGACACGTTTCAAGCAAAGGTTAGTACTCTAGAAAGACCTGGTTACTGGTTTACTACGAGCGCCATCTCTGGGTTAGTCTCGGAACTTATTGATCCATGTGTTACTTGTATGTTTATATATATCTCAAAATACTATGCTTAACACAATACTGATGGGACTGAATTATTTTTGTTGAGACTTTTGTGTTAAACGACATATATGGGGGGAGGAATTCATCAGTATTTCCGATGTTATCAAATATAATTTGATTTCCTATAAAATTTTCATTCATAGGTACAGTTGCACACACAAACGCATCTTACAATACATGATATTAGATACACTAATAGCTCTTTGGCTCTTGCACCATAAATCCATTGTCACACTATTTGCATTTCATATAATTATACATATTTAATAAAAGAAATCCATCTCTTAATCAATTTTTCCTAACATTAAATTCCTGATGTAGGAGTGTTATGAAATACATCTTGTTGGAACCAAACAATTATTGCAGTCTCTAAATCTGCTTATATAGCCATTCTCGAATGTTTTCTCTCTGGCTCAAACATATTGTGTTCAAACATTTCTGTAATTTGGTCTCTATTTTTAATTTTCCTTAACAATGTAGAGTCAAAAGTGGTAAAATCTTTACAGGTTTTAATTTCCAATCTCCATTTTTCATCAATTGCATTAAGCTGCTTCATCTTCATTTTAGGGTAAATAGCTGTTTGTTTTCATCCTGATTTTTCTGCCATTGCACATGTAAAAAATAAACGTATTTAAAATTAAAAAAAAAAAAAAATCACGTCTTTTGACATGCAATTAACTGAATTTGAAAACTACCTGACAAGTAGATGGAAATGTTTTCATAATAATTGTATTTCTATCTACCCAAAGACTAGTAGTAATCTAGCAAAAGTATCAACTATTGTTTGTTTTATTAAGTCCAAAAAAAGTAAATCTGGAGCTGAGAAGCAAAATCTTCTCATGATAAGTGATTTGTTTCATATTATAAGTTTTTTTTAAAAAAATATGCGAAATTACATTGTATTTTGTTGTGGCTGTAGAATTATTTCATGTTAAATGTTTTTCACTGTGTATATATATATATATATTATTGGGATATACAATCCTGGAAAAAAGAATAATAGGTGAAAAATAACTTAATAAGGGGGAAAAAACTACTGCAAGTTCAGACAATGCAATTTTTTTTTATGACTTGAATAATAAATGAAAATATATTTGTAAAGAATCCTTGTATTTTTTTGTATTATGTAAAAATTATCAAAATGGGCTAAGGACAACTTGGAAAAAAGTATGGTGTCATCTGCAGATTATATTATTTGAATGAATAATTAAATTTAGAAAGTGTTATTTGCCAATTATAGAATTAATTACAAGTTCTGTGAATACATTAATATGTTTGGGCTTGTGCAAAAAATAATGAAATGAAGGTAAATTTGATCAAGATAACTTTCTAGGTCTTTACTCTCAGTACTAAACCTAAGGGTATCGAGCTAATATTGCATTGATTGAGCATTGATGGAGAAAAACTCCAGAGAACCCAAGAAGCTTCTTATCTGGGAATTGTTATGGATACTAGATTGAGTTGGAATAAACAGGCCTGTAAATTAAAGGATATTGGCAGTACAAGAAATGGACTGCTTAAGAGACTTGCCAGTGTTAATTGAGTTACAACCTGGGATCTTCTGTGTACCACCTATAAATCATATATTAGACCCACTTTTGATTATAGCAGTGAACTCCTGATAACTGCTTCTGAGGTGTGTAGGACAGCATGGAAATCACTCAAAATAATGACCTTAGAATTATCACCGGGGACGCATTCTCTACAATTCTGGCCATGCAAATGCAGACTAAAATTGAGCCTCTTTCTCATTGTAGAAAAATTGAAGCTCTCAAGTTGGTGGAAAGATTAAAGAGACAAGTGATTTCTGGATGACTTATTGTCCATAGGTTAAAATTGCAACCTACCTTTCTACAGGTGAAAACAGATCTGTCTACCATTTTTGACATCCTTACAAAGAGACAACCCTTATTGGTTATAACAAATTTCTATAGGCATCTGAACTTGGCTGTTTGTAATTTGGATTTGGTTTTGCCTGTTAGTAAAAAGAACTATATAGAGACAGAGTTGAAAATGGTCACCTTAGCCACTATCGGCTAAAGATTCCCAGAACGGCACTGGCTGCATGTGTACACTGATGGTTCTGCTACTTGGACTTGTTCAAATTCTGATGCTGGTGTTAACTCCTGGCTTTTTATAGCATCTGCAGAGCTATTGGTGAGCATTGTACAAATTTTGATGGTGAAGTGTATGCTGTTCACATGGCATTAATTGAAATTGCAAAAAGAGAAGAACAGAAAATTACGATTTTTATTGATTCACAGGCCACTATCAGGGCTATGTCTTCAGTTATGCCTACTAAAAAAAGTTCTGCTCTTGAATGCCAACTTTTGATGGACTCTATGATAAAAAGTGGACTCAACATTGCCCTACAATGGATACCAAGTCATTGTAGTATTGGAGGGAACGAGTTTGCTGATTTACTTGCTAAGGCCGGATCTAATCTTCCTCAACCAGATTCCCCTGCCAGTTACCATAGTATTAAAAGAATTGTTACAGCCAAGTTCCAAGCCAGATATCATGTAATTATTATCAGTTTAACCAGTGGGAAGACCTGGGATTCTTTGTTAGATAATCTCAACTTCAGGATATTAACTGGACATGGTCATCTTATGAACACCTTCATAGATTTGGTTTGGCAGACTCTCCAATTTTCCCACTCTATCTGAACGGTTCTGACTTGAGCAGTGTTCACTTGAATTGCTGTCCTGGACTTGATGACATAGTAGCTGTAAATGTTGCAAATAATTTTAATCATTTTATTTATGTTTCTGCCCATCATGGACTAATGGTAGATTTGCCTAGGTCTGGCTTAGGATAAAAAAAAGGCATTAATATATTATTCTTGTGTACTTCAAAGCAATTCAGAGAGGAATAATCTTATTAGAAACTTTGGAAGACAAGACACAAGCTTCTAACAGTATTGTGAATGTGATGAGGAAATCACATACAAAGAAATTGGAATGTTGAAGCTGTAGTTAAATACTTTCTATGAATCCTGGTAGGTATTGAACAATTAAGTGAATGGGACAACCAAATAATACTTCTTCAAGGCAAGAAATCCAAAGGTTTGCCTGCTAATAAAGATGTCTTTCTTATATATGGAAGAAGAAATGCAGTTGTTCTGTACTAGCTAAACAATAACAAATGCATTGTATGAAAACTCTAGTATTGTGTACAAGAGGTAAAAGGAAAACATCCTCTTTCTAAACGGCATTTAATTCACATTTAAATTATGCTGGGAAGTATGTAATTACAAGCTCTAACTGGAATTGTGTTTTTGGATTGTTTTAGTTGGGCCAGGAAAAAAATTAATTTAGGTGATCAAGACAGATTTAAGTTTTATTGGTATGATCAAAGTCACATTTTTTCATAATGCCAGTTTAGGAGATCTGTCATGGTTGGTGCCACATTTACTGCAGGTGGGGCATCTGAAACGGTTTTTGTCATGGAGAAATTTAATTCAGTGTTACATAAAGACATGTTGGGGAAGATAGTTTGCTACCAGTTTCTCCTCTGATAACATCTAAGAAATTAACATTTCAGCAAGACATTGCATCAGTGCATGTTTTGTTTTCAACTAATTCTTGAATGAAGGTGAAAGAGATAAAAATTCTTCAATGATCATCTTGTAGTCCTGATTAGAATCCGATGGAAAATCTTTACGGCTTTCTAGTTTGAGAAGTTTACTAATGGGCAACATTGACCTTGATATATTCTAATATCTGCATGATCCTATGAACTGACTATCAATATAAGTAATGAAAGAGTGTTTCCCACATCCACTAAAAAATAAATTATATTGACTCTATGGTTTTTTCTGACTTTAATTGTAATGGTAGTTTCTCTAATTTCTCATAAAGTTTTACACAATATAACTAAATTTAAATGTATTTTTGCTGTAATTTCATCATGTCATGAAGTATCCTAACATTTTATAAAAACATGCATTTCATAAAAAATATGTTTTTTGATGATATGCAAATTTCTATTTTTTTAATGTTATATTTCCCCCCCAGACTGTCTGCAAAATCTCTTTAAATGGACAGACTTTTAATTATTGAATAAGACATATCAAACAATACTTTTAAAATTAAATTAATTTTTTAGAGGGAGAGTGGACCCCATTAACTTCCTACATTTTTGTGGATCAATAGTAAACAAAGAATTTTTTTGGGAGATTTTAATTTTTATTTATTGATAGATGGAAAAAAGTTTAATAATTGTTCAATAAATTTTGAGCACTTTCTTCATGCACTGCAAGTGTGTCTGTGTAATTTGGCATTTAAATGTGAAACGAACACCAGTACAATAATCTCAAACAAATCTGGAAATAATCTCAAAATTAAAAAAAAAAAAAAGATAGTACACAATGGAAGAAATCCTTACTGTATTTTTGAATAAAAAAAAACATATACAAATTCAATAAATATACAATTAAAACAAAGTAAATGAATAAAAATAAATTTACAAATTTAACTATTAAAGAAAAATGTTATTTATACTATAGAAATATCAAAAGAAATTAAATGAAAAGTAAAATTGACAACTACCAGAAGTTGCAAAGGAATGGAATGGAATGTAATTAATATTCTAACAGGGGATAGACTGTAAGACTATGTTACTCCAGAATTGGTAGCCAAACTATTCCTATCAACTATATATATATATATATATATATATATATATATATATATATATATATAAAGATTATTTAAAACTAAAAATACAGTTGGACAGAGTTCAACAACAAACAAATTCATTATAAAATCATTTCTGAAGAAAATAGCCAATAAGACCCTGAGATATCCAAACATATCTAAACATAATACAACTAAGGAAACAAAAATATTATGCAATGACACAATATATTTTTTTTAAAAAAAGCTTTTATACATGAAAACATTGAGCAAATGAGGCAGACAAATTACCCACTATAAAAAATGAATTGATATGGCAAAGATTGCAACAAATCTACCAAATAGTGTTAAAACTAAATGAAAAACATAATATAAATACAAATATAACAAAAAATAAAAACTTCATGGGGAAAAAAAGTTTATTTTGGTTTTTTTTCTTCTGCCATCCTTTACGTTTAGGATGTAATTGTGTGTGTGTGTGTATATATATATATATATATATATATATGTATGATATTTAATTGTTATGTTACAAAATGTTATCTCTTTTTAAAGGTTTTCAATGCCATGATAGTGGATGTTCATCAATTTTATATGCATCTCAAAATCATACTTTAATATCTGCTGGGAAAAAGGGTGATATATGTATCCTTTATTTTAAAAGTGTTAATTTCTTATCTTAAGTTCCCCCCCCCCCCTCCTTGTCTACATTAAGTACAGTTTATTTTCATTATTTTAAAATACATTATAACATGAAAGCTTAGAGTTAGCTAATATTTAACAAAAAAATTTAATAGCTTTCTACCCTTATATCTCATATATAAATAGTGATAAAATGCAAATTACAGATTATATTTTAATATGTGTTTCTACAGAAACAGAGCACATTTTTATACTTTCTGCATAAAAATGAAATGACTTTTTTTTTTTTTATTTATTTAAAACAACAACAATAAAATATATTATACTATGGTAAAAAGTATGCCATAATTAAATGTAACATACTATTAGTTCCTTTGTATGATAAAGAAAAAATAAATTTGTTCATTATGTACAAATATTTTTTTCCCATTAATTTGCTAATTTCTTTTGAAAGTATTTGGTATTTACAGCTTTGTTTTTAATTTGTTTTCCTAACAGCCAACCTACGAGTATGAAATCTTTTTTCAGTCCTTTGTTTTCAAGATAATACTTGCAGAATACTGTAACATGGAATACTTTCACAAAATATTATAAAGTTATTCATTATTACATTAGTTTCTGCATTAGTCTTTTTTGTTATAAATCATTTTTTAAAAGAACCATTAATGCTTACATGTGCAAACATTAATTTGGAATTCAGCAAAAATTATATTCTATTTTTTTTAAAGAAATCAGTTTATACAGTTTTTATATTCTATATAAAATTTCACTTGTTTATATTTAAACTTAAAATATTATTTTTAAACTCCTTAACAAATGTCAAAGGTATTTTTGATGTTAGACAAAGGCAACTAAAGCATAAGTTCCAAGCACATGAATCCCCCATTAAATGCTTAGCACTGGATCCAGCTGAAGAGTTTTTTGCTACTGGATCAGCTGATGGTGATATCAAGGTATATGTGATAATTATTATAAATAATATAGGGAAAATGACACAATATTTACCTCTTTGTTGGATGTTTCCTTATCTTATTTATTGTGAATTATTTGTTGTAGTACATTAAAATTTATGTATAACTATTATCATTAAATACATTAAAATTAGAATTAATTGTGATTGAAAATGTTTTTTAATTCTTTGTTAAATCTAAGTGATAAAAATGCAAAAATATATCCCCCTGCTGATCTAAATTTCATGGTTATTGGCTATTCATTTTTTCCACTTTAAATAAGTAAATAAATACATTTCAACCAATAATATATTTAAATTGCTTGATACTTTGCATTATTTAAAATATTATTGCTTTTCAAATTATATTTTATTGCTGAATTGTCTTGAAATATTATGAAAAAAGAAAATAGTAAGAAATGTTGGTGATGAATAATATAAAAACAAAAATTGCATCTGTCGTGTGTGTTTACATTGATGATCATCCCAAAAGTTTATCCACTCTTAAAGTCAAACCAATATTCATAGTTCTAATAAATACTCAGACTTCAGTTAACATTATTGACTTCAACTTGTGATTAATGTTTTAAATTTTTACAAAAGTACCAAAATGATATGGTAAAGTGAAAAGAAAAATGATTTTAAGATATTTTACTCCAACATACAATATATGAACATTTCAAAGACAGATATAAACATGAGTTAATGGTTGAAATTTCATACATCATAATGTTTATCAATAATACATTTGGAAATTTATAAAGAATTGCCAGTATATATTTTGATAAGAAAATAAAATAAAATGCAAAAGTCATTTTGCCCATGTAGAGGTTTTAAATTTATTACATAATAACTAAAAGATAAATCCTAAGCTGCTTGCAGATCCGTTGTTTTCAGTATTTTACATATTTTTCATTGGGGAGGAGGAGCAAGTTCTTGTGACAGAGTTCAAGGTCAGTTTTATGCTGCCCATCTTTCGCTGTTGAAATTAGTTATACAATTTGAAAATATCTTCTATTGTAGAAAATTCGTCTTGCTAAATCTTGCAGCAATTTTGATATAAGATTTAGTTTTCTAACTGGTCAGTCCAAAATTTAAGTAATTCTGACCTGAGGTTCGATTTGTATCAGAAGTAAATTCCTTTTTCTCCTACACGTAATTTTGTACTTGGCAAAATAGTTGCTAAAAATTCCCTTTTATTCCTATGTATGTTTTATATTGTAAAATATTCAAGAGAATCATGCCATTAAAAGAAAATAATCCCCATGCTATTATACCTTTTGAAATTTTAATCAAAAGTTAGAAAAATTTCTTTTTCAAAATCAAGCCAACAAAAATTCGTTATTGTCAGGACTATGTAACTTCCATTTTCCGCCAAAAAAATAAATGAACTACAACTATTTGTCTTCTTAAATCAACACTTTTATGCTGACTCTAGGGTTTGTTTCTGATCTTTAACATCTAGTTAAGTATTTGAAATTATTAGACATACATAATATTGCAAATGATCTTTTTACTAACAATTAACCCATTTTTCCAAAACATTTCTGTAATTAAGTATGTTATTGATTGTTATATTAAAGCATTTTCATCTTTTGTGATGGCATATATAAAATTCCAAGATACTTAAATTTAATAACTCCCCCCCCCTTTCAATTTTAGGTATGGGGTCTCAGTGTCCATGTGAAACTATGTTCATTTAATGGAGAACATACCAAGAGTTCTTTATTCAGAAGCATCAATAATGGTGTCTCACAAATGGAAATTGATGAGATGGGTCGTTTGTTTTCTTGTGGTGCAGATGGTTCTTTGAAATTTAGAACTCTACCCGATAACGACATAATTAATTCCATGATATAAACTGACTATGAATATTATTTGTAATGCAACGAAGTCTCTTAGAATGAGAAATATCTGTGATTTATTGGATCTCTTTTTGACAGATGTCTGCTGTGTTGGAGTAAAAATAGTTGCTTTTCTCAGGTTGTGCAAGTTTCTTCTGTAATTCTAAATTGATTGGTGCTGTAAATGCTATTGCAATTATCATGTCATCCAGTGTTGAATCTTTTTAAAATGATACAATAATCTAAGAATTATGTATTTATTTGTAGAGCATATATATTTAAAGTACAATCTTTCTTCGTGTTTAAATCTGTGCTTTAAGTGTATACTTCTAAATTTGGTAGACTGTATTATTTATTTTGTGTTTTAAAATTATGTATGTAATATAGATTATTTATCAAAAAATGAAAATGAAGTTTAATGGTTTGCAGATTGACTGTTTTCAAATCTTGTGAGCAATTGCTGAACTATGTATACTTACATATATATCTGTGTGTTTACTGTTAACTTAAAGTGTAAATTTTGAAATCATAGATGTAGAAAACTACAGATTGTATCAGTAATTATGTTCATGTATTCGCAGAATTTAATCAACAAAATCAAATGTATTGGGTATATGAAATTAAAGAAATATATTTTAGATAATATTCCTGTAAAAAAATTTTTTTTTAATGTTTAAAACAGGAATATAAAATTGTACATAAAAATAAATCCTTTTTAATTTTGCAAATTTAGAAATTAGACGAAATTTTATTGGGTATTATGTATGTATTTCTATATTTAACACATTCCATTTTTTAAGGAAAGACATTTTTTTAGTATGTCTAATTTCATTGAATTGTGTCATTCATAATGCTTCCTGATAATCAAAGCATGAATGTTATGTATGATGATAATGCATAGAACTATTTTCATTGTCTTTCTCCTAAGGAAATATTTATGTCTAATCCAATTTTTTTTTGCTCAAGATAATTGTTAACATTTTATGTGTTTCTGGAAGAGTTAGTCTTGACAAGGTTCTGATAATCTTCAGAATAACCCTTTCTCTTATTCTATGTGATTACATCAATGTTTATGCAAATAATTAATGGCATTTATTACATTCAAGATGAATTATGTGTCAAAAAATTGACAAAACAGTATTTTCCCATATTTTCTTAGGATTTGTTTATTTAGATTCCATTTGTATATTTATTCAAGTTTATGAAAAGAACGTGATAATACTTAATCAACTTTTGAGTTTGTAAAGAAAATGTAAATTATATAAATTTATATTATTGTTTGTTGAATATTGTAGTTGGTGTTTTGTATAGTGTATTAAGAACTTGTAAAAAATAAAACAGACTGAATACATTGTGCAATTCTTCTGAATGATTTAAGTCAAATTAGTCATATAAGCTGACAAAATGTACATCAAAGTATTGTAGAATTTGCATTTTTTAATCTTAATATAAAAATCAAAAAAATTATTGATTTCTTGAATATTGATTAAAAATTATAGCAGTCACTTAAGAAATGTTTCATCTGTCAAATTTATTAATTTAAGTAAATAAACATAACTTCTAAGAAATTGTAGAAGGTAATCTTTTATAAAGTAAAAATATTTTCTACCATAACAGTTGCTCATGAAATTTAGTTTAAATAATTGGATCATCATGAGCAGTGACATCAAATGTATAATTTCTATTTAAAAAAAATCTGAGGGATTCTTGAAAGAGGCTCACCTGATGAAAAAGAAATCTATTTCTATCATTAAAAAAGCTAGTAATCATATAAATTTTATAGAAAAACAATGAAATAGAATGAATACATAAAGGCAGTGCAAGAAACTTACAAACAAAATAACCTATGAAACTTGATATGCAGAAAAGAATTCTAGTTAGCTTACAGCCACAGCCTAAAATTATAAAGCTTTTATTAGTTAACATTCAATTACTCTCTCATTTTAATTTAAGTAATTGAAGTCAATAATTAAATTCCAAGTAACAAATGGATCAGAGCAACCAAACACTTCAGAAATTGACGACAACTGAGGAGCATTGCTGAATAATGAATAGAGAGCAATCACAAGAACTGGCTCAAGCTCTGAAGCAATTGAGAGGTGGGATAAACATATGGGTACAGCTAAATGAGTTACCTGAAAACACCTCTCAAGTATGGCTAAGTGACATGAAAATTCATTGGGCAAAATGAAAAAATCTAATCTAGAGGAATGTAATTAAATGGGGGGGAAATTCTGTGTTCATCATCATGTAAAATCGTGCATTTTATTGATATTCATCCTAATTTTGGAGATGTTGACAGTAGAAAGATGTATATTTGATTAAATTCAAAGGACAAATTTCAACTATTTGTTTCAATTTAAGTTAAAAATCTTGAATAATTTATAAAGGTGCAATTGCTAATATATGCACATCATTGTTATATTTTTTAAAAAAAATATCTAATATGAATGAAGTCGGACAAATTTAAAATTTAGAAATATTGATCATTATTCTATATGGGTTTTTTGTACTTTTCTAAAGTATGCAGATTTTAAAGCATTGGAAATGGTGGTGATTTTGCTCCAATGCAACTTTTTAGCAGAGCTGGAAGATTTCTCAATTCATTAAGTATTTAAAGCAATCTAAATTTTTTTAAAAAAAAGTATTGATATCGCTTGTTTAAATTTAGAATTGGTTGAATTTTTTAATAATTTGACCTTATTGCAAGACTTTATTCTTAACAAGTTAAGGAGTGTTAGTTATTTTACAAAGATGGATGTTTTTAAAGACATTAAATCTTGCACGTTTAGTTGCTTTAGATTCCCAAAAAGGAGAAGTATACAACATAATTAGTGTCACTACTGTTTTATAAATCAGAATCTTGTACTTGAATGTAAGCTTGCTCATGAGAGAAATCAAGCTGTTGAGTGTAATACTCGTGATGGTTACCTTCTGGAGGGCAGCTTGGATATTTTCGGTGCAAGTAAATTTTGTCCAAAATTAATCCTTGGTACTTTTACTCAAAAATCCTTGGGAAGTTCAGATTAAACATTAGGCAAATTGTGTGAATGTACTTTTGTTTTGTAAAGAGGAGGCAGACATTTTTTGATATATTGGGCTGTGATATTTTTGCCAAAAATGATTTACTGACAAATATATTTAAAAATAAAAACCTGAACACAAATTTAATTAGAAAATCATTAAATATGTCTAATAAACCTAACATATTTCCCATTTATTTTTATCACTTAAAAGTTAATGAAGCGACTATAAAGGCAAGGAAACATAAATGTGTAGTAGTTCCAAAAAAAAAAAAAATGATGTATAAATGTGATTCAAATTGTTAATCAGTTGTAAAGAGAACTGGTGATTTACAGATTTTTAACAATTTGCATTTCACAGCAATGCATCTTTTGATGCAATTGCTAAGTTTTGTATTAAGTATGAAAAGATTTAAAAATTTGCATTACATATGATGCACACATTATTTTTGAGGGATTCATATTTTAAATGAATAAATTGAAATAAAAGCAATATAGTTAGAATAATTACCTTGAATTATTTTAATTTGTAGTTTTTCTTGCAAAATACTTTGTCAATTTGTTATAACAAAGTTTGAAAATTGGATAGTTATTGAAATAAGTTATGAGAAACAAAATAACTTAAAATAATCTATGGAGCATATATACATTATTGAATTTTAATTTTTTGCCCTTCTCATTATTTTTTTTGTCTTTAATCTTTATATATATATATATATATATATATATATATATATAATGCTTTAAATTTAAGATTTTATACATAAAATAACATTAATGGATAAAGAAATAAATTTAAACAAAAAGATTATGTTACATATGAATATGCAGTTGAATTTTCATTGTTCTTCAAGAAAATAAACTTTTTCAAACAATATATTGTTTCCATAAAGTTCTCAATTCATCCTTCTTATCATCAGAAAATATATAATTTATGCTGTCATAAGATAAATTGAACATATCTTCTTTAGTTAGTGAATAATGGTTTGATGCTAAACAATATTCTTTTGATAAAGTAGTGTTGAAAATTCCTTTGTCATCTGTCTGTAATGTAATAGAAAATTAAAAATTAATGTCTTTGTTTGCACAAAAGATTCAGCACAACAAAAAATATTGGGAACTTTTTACTTACACATAAAATACAGGGATAGTTTATTTCTTTAAAAAGCTTAAAATGATGTTCTTCATATGATGAAACAGTTTTACTAATAACATTTGATGTTAGACAAAATTCTGAAAAAAATTTAAAAATCTCCTTGAATAACATTTTAAAAAATATTATAAAATTATAGTAAAAATAATCAAAGTTATACCAGAATTTTTCCTTGAACTGACAGAATGCAATTCAATATATGCTAAAATAATAACATTACATCATAACTTTCAGTAAAGATATTTTTTTAGTTCAATTTGTTTTTACTAAAAATTAGATGAAACAATTGAGAAAATACATGTGTTTTTTATGAATTTTTTTTTATTTGAATAAAATATTTTTTATACAAGTTTAAAACTTTTACTCAATATTCAGATAATTATATAATTTATTCACACAAAGTAGCATGGGGGGGAAAGTTAAGATGGAGAGCTTTTTAAATCTTATTGAAAAAAAAAAAAACAATTTTTAATTAATTAAAGTATTGTGTAAAAAGAAAAGAATTATTGTTTGACAAAAAAAATTGCACATCTTTTTAAGAATAAATAAGCTATAAGTAAAGCAAATAGATTTTTCAGTCAAACAGATTAATATACTTTTTCATATGTAATAGAAAATTTATTTAGAAATTATACTAAATGTTTGGCAATCTAATTAAACAAATAATTAAAATTAATTTCAATTTTGCAAAGTTCACATCATCATTATGCAGTTAATATGATTTATATATGAATATTATTATCTGCAAATTTCCATAATAACATTGTTTCATCCACAGATTTTGAAAAAAAGTATTTTCTTTACTGAAATCTTTTAAAAGGTATGAAAGGAAAGAAGAGGGAGAAGGGGATAATACTAATATGTTGGGCAAAGTCCTTAGTTATACTTGTGACTAATAGCATACAGTGCTACATTGTCTAATTGGCAAATGCAATCAAACTTTAAACACGCTTCTATTATTCCCAAAGTAGAAGTCTGTATCTTCTGTAAAAATGATTCATACTTGATTTGTTCAATATAAAGATGTTTTTTGTAAATGTTTCATGCCCCCCCCCATTCTCTGGTCAATATTGATTTTTGATATTCCAAACCAGCTCTGGTCCTAATTAATCTGACTTAACAAGGTTTTGCTGTACTTCTGCAATTCGAGTGAGTGAGTGATAGTAAGTTTTAATGGCGCAAGAGCCAAATTAGGCTATGCTGCGCCAAACATTTGTTAAAAACTATTCAAAAGTAACAGAATTAAAAACGTAACACAAACACAAATAACACAAAAGATAAAAAGTTAAAAAATCAAATGTGGTGTAAAAGACCAATGTGTTTTAAAAAAGCAAATAAGTTATGGTGGGGGGTTTCCCCCACCAAGTCACACAGTTTTAAAACAGATGAATGAAAAAAAATCCGGCGATGATGATCAAACACCGGACAGTCAATTAAAATATGATGAATAGAATAATTGACATGGCAGGAAGGACACTCGGGAGCATCTTCTCCAAACAAAAGATGTCTGTGAGTAAAACGAGTATGTCCAATGCGAAGGCGAGTCAATCTGACATCAGCTCTTCGCACTGGAAATACAGGCCATTCTCCGATGATCGGCTTCACCGAGTGTAATTTATTATTAATCTGTAAACTCCACGATTCCTGCCATGTCTTATGAATGAGATTTAAAATGTAACGTCGTAAGTCCTCAAATGGGACTGCAAACTGCAGAGGATTCGTTGCCGAACGTGCAGCCGAGTCCGCTTGTTCATTTCCTAAAATACCTACATGACTAGGTATCCAGCAGAATTTTATGTCATAACCCCTGCTATAAAGCTGACAAATAATATTAGCAATTTCAACCACGATAGGATGACTTCTATCGTCCAGATGTACCAATGTTTCCAGGACGCTTCTGCTGTCAGTATATACAACGAACTTTCGAGAACTGGATGTCTCGACTAATTTCAGGGCACAGTAGATGGCGACTGCTTCGGCAGTGTAGACACTGCAGGAAGAGTCGAGCCGGTAACTGTGCCTGATGTCATTTGAAACGACACCACAGCCGACGTATCCAGTTCCTTTCGAACCATCCGTGTATATAGGAATAAAATCCTCATACTGGCAGCGATGGAAGGCAAAGATTCTCTGGAGAACAATGGGACATGTGTTGGATTTGCTAAATAAAGCAAAGGGCTTATGGTAAAGAAACCTTGGCACATTCCAAGGTGGAAATTTAAAAAAATTTCTTTGTTGAATACCCAAGTCATGTAGGCTGAGTTCCTCGATGATGTCTTTCACCCTTTCAGAAAAAGGACGGATGAAAGAAGGTCGAGCACTGTACAATCTCCTTAAAGACGGGCTGGTAGTGATATTCTGTAATGGGTGAGATGGGAGAGATGACATTTTGAAATGATAATAGAGCGACAGTTTCAGGCGCCGCGAAGCCAAAGGTAGCTGGTTACAAATGACATAGAGACTCTGCACAGGTGACGTTCGGAACGCACCACAGCAGATTCTCAGAGCATTATGGTGGACTGGGTCAAGCTTCCGCAAGGTAGTTTTGCAGGCAGATCCGTAGACGACACATCCGTAGTCGATCCGAGACAGAATCACCGACTGATACACTCGGAGTAATGAAGTTCGATCCGCTCCCCAAGAGGTGTTGGATAACACCTTCAAGATATTCAGGGATTTCTCACATTTCCTCCGCAGATATAAAATGTGCGGAAGGAAAGTGAGTTTACGGTCGAATATTACTCCGAGGAAGCGGACGTCAGGGACGACAGGAATAGACGTATTACGGATACGAATGTCAGGATCGGGATGGAGACCCCGTTTCCTACAAAAATGCACACAACTACTCTTACTGGGAGAAATACTATGCCCATTTGCGTCACACCAAGTAACCAAGTTATTGACTGCGGTCTGAAGTCGTCGCTCAATGATACGCATTGACGATCCTTCGCAGGAAATCTGCAGATCGTCAACGTATAATGAGCCATGAACTGATGGCTGAAGTTTTAAAAGAATTGGTGACAGGTGACAGATGAAAAGAGTCGGACTTAAAATACTCCCCTGAGGAACTCCTTCAAATTGAATAAAAGATGAAGATAAAATATTACCAACCCGTACTTTAAATGATCTGAAATTTAAAAACATTTTAATAAAAAGAGGTAAATTGCCTCTCAGACCATAATCGTAAAGAGTGCGCAGAATCCCATAGCGCCACGTACGGTCATATGCCTTTTCGATATCAAAGAAAATAGAAACCAAATGATTCCTCCGTACGAAAGCAGAACGAATCTGACTTTCGAGTAGAAGGATGTTATCTACTGTGGATCTTCCTTTACGGAAGCCACTCTGAAACGGAGGAATGCATTGATTCCCTTCCAATTGATATACGAGACGGGCATTGACCATACGTTCTAGCGTCTTACACAGGCAACTCGTCAGAGCGATAGGCCTATAGTGGAGAGGGTTCTTTGGATCCTTCCCAGGCTTCAGAATAGGAATAACGATTGCTTCCTGCCACTGGCTAGGAAACACATGCTCCCTCCATATTCGGTTGAATAGGTAAAGGAGACTGACAAGTGAATCCTCGCTCAAGTGGCGAAGCATATCGTATGTTATACCATCAGAGCCTGGACTGGTATTGTTAGATAAGGACAGAGCCTTTCTCAATTCCCACATGTCAAAGTCACAGTTGTAAGGGAGTGGTTGCCGACACCTGAAGTTGATAGGTGTCTGCTCAGTACGATTCTTAGTCGCTAAAAATGTAGCGCTGTAAGAATCGGAGCTTGACACACTAGCAAAAGAGTGGCCGATTACATTGGCCATTTCGACAGGTGAAGAATGCACAGCATTTGCGGTTTCCAGTATCGGGATAGAAAATTCCCGATACAGGGAGTTCGCAGCTTTTACCTTTCTCCATAACTGTTGACTTGTGGTAGACGATGTGATGGAAGAGACATACCTGATCCATGATTCCCTCTGACTATGTCGCCTTACTCTGCGAGCAATCGCCCTTGCCCTTTTAAAGGCTATGAGATTTTCAGTTGTGGGATATCGTCTGAAGATACCCCACAATTTCCTTTGTTCCCGGTAGGAGGATTGACATTCCTTATTCCACCATGGTTTACTCATCTTCCTCTGTGATGTTCTACTCTTCGGTATCGCTGCATCAGCAGCGTCCACGATAGAGGTAGTGACATTGTGGACAGAGTCATTAATATCTCGATCTTGAACCATTGTACCGGTAATAACTGCTAACCGTGTGAATAAATCCCAATCTGCCCGGTTGAAGCGGTAAGTGGGGGAACGTAAACGCACCCCACTACCATGAACCTGGGAGATCAGGAGAGGGAAATGATCACTATTGTAGAGATCATTTAGAACCTCTAAATTCAGCGACGGTAGCAGTGTCGGTGAACAAATGGCTAGATCAAGGGAATGAAATGTCCTAGTGGGAGCATGGAAATACGTCTTCTCGTCGGTGTTCAGCAGACAGAGACTGTGATCAGAGATCAATCGCTCGATCTGCCGACCGCGAGAATTTGCATCATCATACCCCCACTGAGGGCTGTGTCCATTAAAATCACCAAGCAGAAGGAAGGGAGCAGGTAACTGATCGACTAGTCGATCTAAATCCATTTGTGACACAACATCGTTAGGTGGCAGATAAATGCAGCAGACTGTGATTAATGTGCGAGTATGAATTCGCACAGCCACAGCCTGCAACGATGTGGTCAGTGTAACGACGTTATGAGGACAGTTCTGGGATGCTAAAATGCAAACACCTCCAGAAGAAGATGCTGCTGCATCAACATCCCGTCGTACACAATGATATCCACGCACACGGGTTGTCATATTACTCTTCAGAAAAGTCTCCTGAAGAGCAACACAGACAGGTTGGTGCGTAGATATAATGGATTTGAGATCCTCTAGTCTGGGTCGTAAACCACGGCAGTTCCAGGAAACAAAAGCCATTAATTGGGCGCACTCGAAGTGGAAGGTCCTGTTTCCAGGACCCCCAGAGAATCATAATCTTCTGGTGACGGGTGGAGGTCCACCGTATCACTTTCAAGAGAGTGAAAGATCCTCTTTTTTTTGCGAGGAATGCTGTTCATCGCAGACGATTTTAATTTTTGCCTCTGCAAAGCTTTAGACCTGGCTAATGGCCTAGTCTGTTGAGCCTTTGCAGAGGAAGGGTTTTTTAAAATATTTATTTTTTTCTTTGTTGGCAGAGCTTTAGTGTCAGATTGTGGTGTCTTTTTTGTAGGTTGCGGTTTCATAATGGTAGGAAGAGGTTCAGGACATTGGGTGGACTTTGAAACTTTAATAGTCTGTGTCGCCGTAGCGTAGCTTTTTCCCTGTACAGGAGTACGGGAAGAAACTACACGGCGAGCCTCGGGATAAGACAAATTCTGCAGCGTCTTCACCGTTGAAATTTCCTTTTCTTCAGCCCATTTAGGGCAAGAACGAGAGTATGCAGGGTGGTTGCCCTGACAGTTGACGCACTTTTCTGCAGCGTTACAGGAAGCACTATCGTGTCCTGTCGCTGTACAGCGAGCGCACGTCAACTGTCCCCTACAAGCGTTCTTGGAGTGGCCATATCGTTGGCAATTAAAACATCTCAGAGGGTTTGGAACATATGGTCGGACGGAGAGTCGGAGATATGCGGCCTGAACTGTCTGTGGCAGGGTAGGAGTCGAAAAGGTCAAGATGAGGTGCTGGGTGTTAAGCACCTTACCATCTCTCCTAATCGTAATCCTCCGGACACCACAAACCAGCTGGTCCTGCAAATTCTCCAAAATCTCTTCCTCCGACACGCTTTCCAAATCCCTTGAGGATACAACGCCACGGGAATAGTTCAAATTTCTATGCGGTGAAGTTGTCACAGAATAGGGTCCTAAGGTCTTCATATTCATAATTAGTTTTGCTTGATTGGAATTACAAACTTGTATTAAAAGGTCACCAGATCTTAGTTTCTTTATTTCCTGAACTGTTCCTACCATTCCTTGTATCCCCTTTTGTATTAAAAAGGGAGAAATTTTTTCAAAAGTATCAGTTTCTCTTTTAATGAGAAAAAACCGAAAGTTGTTATTTTTCATACCTGTGTCTGATGTTGACTCTAAATTCAAATTAGATTCGTGTTGTTCTACACGATCAGCCCAAGTTTTATTATTTGCTCTATTAGATTTGTTAGTCGCTTTGGGAGCCAAAATCGAATTATCTTTAGTTGTAACCATATTGCCTTGAGTAAAAAAAAAAATTTCACGGACAGACTTCTAGTTCGATGGGTCCCCGCCAGACCCATCTCCCCACCCTTTCCTAACGCGGAAACGAGTAACCGACGGAGAGATTCGTTTCAGCCGGACAATGTGACCTGCCCCATTACGTGCCCAGGCAGAGGCACAGGTCCAAGGCCGAAGCCGAGGAGGATTTCTCGCAATGGGAGGGAGGTCACACCATCCAGCCACACGCAACCAAGGCTCTCCCTCTGGGAACATTTTGAGGATGACATTCCGAAACTGTAACCGACGGCGCACGCAACTCCTCTCCTCGCACACCCTTCCCTAACCAGGGCCTTTTCCAATCACGCCCATGCGGTCTCCCACTAGGTACCTCCGCATGAGGGGTACTGGGGCCCCGTATTGCCAGAGCTAGGCATGCAGGAAATCGGCATTGATACGCCGCCGGCCTTTTAGTGTTTTAGTATAGACACCACAAATATTTTTTTTTTATTTTTAAATATTTTTATTCATTTTTTTTTTTATTTTTAAATTTTTTTTTTTTTCAACACAAGAGTTAACACAAACATTAATAAGAAAAAAAACCTATGTTAATTTAAACTGTTTTCCACCTGATAGTATAAGATATCAAGCGGAAAACCCCCCAAAGCAAAACACATGACAGGAAAAAAAGAGGGGGGAGAAGAAGAGGAAAACAAAGATCACTGAGGTACCTCGGGGTTGTGAAGCCCGTACTCATCTCAGGTAGATGAGCCCCCTGAGGGGCTTCTGCAATTCGAATTCTAGCCCATTTAAGGAATTTTTTTTTTTCCAAAGTAAACTAATTATAAGAATTCTATTTTATTCCAGGGTTCTTATTTAATTTATACTAAAAAAATTTAAATATCAATAAAATTAAGCTGTAATTATCAAAAGTATATTACCAAGAGGAATTTCAAGGTCCTGGAGAAGCTTAAAATTTTTAAAAGATCCACCTTTCTGAGGATGTAGGTAAGTTCCATGACCCAATCGATTAGGTTGTAATTTCAAAAGCTGTTCAACTTCGTTAAAATTATCAGGTACCTAAAATTAATAAAAAGATTATTGCTATAAATAATCTACACTGTTAAATGAAATTATTTCTTAAATGTTGAACATAATTATGATAATTTTCTGTATGAGCTCTACATATATTTAATAAACTCAAAGTGATTTTATCAGCTAAGGGTAAAACTTTTAAATTTGCCACATATTTTACTTTGAATAATTATATTGTATCTATACAAATAAGAAAAAAAGTGGAATAGCAATATTTTTCTTAAATAAATCCTTTCCTTTTACCATTATATATAATTCATATGATAAATGACTACTACTGACACAAGTCTCTCAGGTATAATTTTCTAGAACTTAAGCACATATATATTATTTATCTTATATATATCTTACATATGTTTATATGTAAGATAGATGTTCAATATTGGAACAATTCCTTACATTTTTCAGAAACAATTATTAAATTTTCAACCACCATTAAAAATAAAGTACTTTTCAGCTTAATGGAATCCAAGGTCATTGAGAAGAAAATACTTAAATTAAAACTAAGTGAAAGTTGGTTATCTATATGTATTGTGTATTGGGGTAGTTTATACCATAAAGTATATAAAAATAGGCTTTAGACTTTATAATAGAAAATTTGTAAAAATAATTCAAAAATTGTGACTTGCACTCTTATATTGATACTTACTTCAGATATATGTATTGTGAGTTTTAAGCCAATTTTCTTAGCATAGTCAAAGTAAGGAAAGAAACATTCTACATCACCACTCTAAAAAATATAATGTGTGTCATTAAAATGAATAAATTAATTTTCAATCATTTTTAACGTTAAAAAAGTAACATAAAAAAGCATTTTAACAATATTATAAAAGTGCTAAACTTCATTTAAAATATTCAAAAGTCTATATTATTTGAGTAGTTAAAAAAAAAAAAGATTCAGCAATAATTAATATTTTAAAATAAAAAAAAAAAAAAAAAAAAAAAAAAAACATATTTTAACAAATTTACCTTTGGATTTCCACTCAAATCAATGCCAACCACACAAGATGATAGAGAAAAATAACGTTCAGCAATTTTCAATGTTTCTTCAGCATATCTTGAAGTTCTGTTTCTATCAATGGATAAAAGCAATTTCACAATCATCCCTTTGCATTTTTGTGAACAAGTATCTGCAATTGCTTTCATTACAGTTTCAATATACATTTCTTGTGTGAAAAATGGACAATTTTCTTTTGGGGTTGTTCTCAACTCTAAGTAATGAACACCATCTTTATAGAAATCCTCAATTACATCACATGCAGCCTAATAATGACACAGTAATTAAAAATATGAAGCAAAATGTAATATTAAACAAAACACTTACAAAAAACAAAACACTTTTAGAAGAATTAATTATTTATCAGCTATGCATAAATTTCATTTAATAAAACTATTTCCTTTCCAAGCAACTCAACAAATAAAAATACAACAGAAGTTAAACTTCTTTAAAAGGTTTCAACTTCAGCAGGCTTTAAATTGATAACTGTATTCAGTAGTTCATTCATTATTAAATAAATACATTTATCTATAACTTAATGTGTTTAAGGCTAAAAATTGCAAAAAATATCTTGATTAAAATAACAAATACAATTAGGTGTAGATAATTCTCTGACAACTACCATAAAAGTATAATTTGATATACAAACCATATATATAGCTTCCAAAGAATCTGTGATTTTATGTATAAGATCAAATACTTTAAAACACCTTCAAGAAAAGAAAGAAAATAAGTTATAAAAATGTACATAAAATTAATTTTCTTATAAACCCTACATTAATCCTCATTTAAAAAAAAATGAATATTAATTGAAAAGATACTAATATAAAAAACAATCACAAATATAATTATGCATTTATGTTAGGTATCTCTAATACTGATCTCATTTTAACATTATTAATTGAAGGGGGGGGGAGAGACAAAGACATTTTATTTTACTTCACAAAAAATTGAACTTATCATATTTTTCACTCCATTTTATAAAAGCTATTTTCACATATTATAATATCAGTTTACTTTATGATAATTTTTCAAACAAAAAAATTTAAATAACACACACACGCACACATCTTCATAAATAGTTATATCAGAGAAAATATATTTCATATTTTTTCAATTGTATCCTATGGATATTTGAGTAATATATATATTTTCATGATATATATATATATTACTGAAATATTCATAGAATACAATTGAAAAAATATTGATTGATCATATGATAAAACCAAAGATATATAGTGCACTTATTACAAAAGTTATTATATGAAGTACAAGAAATAGAATTATTTTTGGTATTATTTTTATTTCTCATATTATTAGTCAAAAATTTCATAAAAATTTAAAAACACTATTATTAAAAAAATGACATTTTTAATTTAAAATACAATTAATATAAAATTTACTCAGATAAATTTCTAGATGTCAAACACGGTATCTTCAAATCACATTCAGCATTTATACCACTTTTTGTTTTCTTAAGATCAATTAATTTTTGAAGAGTTTTTTGGCTTAGTGATCCATTAAGATGTGCATGAAGTTCCTACAAAATACAATATAATTAATAAAAATAAAATACAGTTTTAATAATGGGGGAGATTTCATTTCATTTTTAGTCACACACAAATAAATGTCAATAAAAATGTTAAACATTAATAATTTTAAAAATATTCTTTTATATAAAGCTGTCACCTCACTGGGAAATTTTTATCAATTTATCTAACTTTTAATTACTGAATAAAACAACAATAATTCAGCTACCAGGAGAAAGTTTAATTTTAAAATTCAATCCATAACAAAAGATTTTGCACTACAAAAATCTCAGTAAAATTCAAAATTAAAATAAAATAATTGATTGTCCGTTCCCGAAATCAATCCTTATATGTTTTAAAAATTACACTTCCTTATCCTTTACAAATTTATGTTCGGAATTCATAAATATACGAACAATGACAAACTTACGATTTTGGGCATTTTAATAAATGTTTGCAAATGCATTTCATCAACATTGAGTTTCGCCATGGAAGATTTGTGGAATGGCAAATTATATGATTTTGAATATTTTTTGAAAGTACGCTCCGCAGTACATAAGTTTAATTATTTTTAAAGTATTATGAAAAAGTTTTAAAGCATGGAAAAGGAATTATCACATTCTATTCAATATCAAGAACAAATTTTGCGTATGACATTGATTGGTTCATGGGTTAACGAGCAACATGGCTATTATCTTCGCGAAAAGTACTTGGATTTAGTTGATTAATATTTTATCAATGTGTGACTGGTTGGTTTATGAGATATTGAACACTAAGTCTGTAATATCCCCATTTGATTGTGACATATGAGCCCAAGTTGTTTACTTTCGTTGATTGATTGATTGATGTTTTGTTGAATACAGAGCAACAAAACTATTATCCCTTTTATAATAGTAACAATTTTTTACCTCACAGATTAATTTTGCTCCTACAATTATAATTTTTTAAAATTTGGGTAAATTCCTAATTTACCGGCGCAACTTGGCAAAATTTTCAAATCACACCAAGATGGCACCAAAAGCGGGTACATCAAACCTAACGCATCCAGAAGCAAAAAAAAAAAAAAAAACATGACGTCGTGTGTGGAAGACAAATTTGGAAACAAAATAGCATTTTCACTGAAAGAAAGGATATGCAAGTATCAAGTTATATTTTAAATAATTCTCTTTAGTATTTCATTCAAAAACAAATGCATCATAAAATAAAATTCCACGCCATATGCGTGCTTTCTAATACCGCAAATTTAAACAAATGTTTAAAACAAGTACTATTATATTAAAATTCTACAAATTAATTTTTACAGAAGAGCAATAAAAATACTTTTTTTAAATGTTTGAAAATCACTGTTAAATTAGGATGTTTTAATAGCTATAACCAAATAAATTTGCAGTCGTTATTTCAACTCATTGATAGAAGAATAAATCAATACCTTTATACTACAATAATCCGAAATTTCGATTTTTGCATTTATTTAGAGGAGGAAATGTATAAAACAAGTTTTGTGATAATTTATCATTCAGTTAAAAAGTAGTATATTTAGTAAAATGCAAGTTACTAATTAAGCTTATGAAGCATAACACATTTCCCAAACGCAGTGCAAAACAAACGAATACATATCACATCAATCTAGTCCATTGAGACAGCGTCACACACGATGACGTAGAAAAGAGTCTTAGAAGAGTAGAGTAATAAGGCTTATTCCTCTGTTACATTAAAAAAAAAAAAAAAAAAAAAAAAGTTCTAAATACAATTATACCTTTTGTAATAACTATATTTTAAAAATTAATTCTTCACATCAGTTTTGAGCTCTGCTACATTAAAAAATTCTAATATGTATTTCATATTGATAGTATTTAAAGAAAATACATTCTCTTATAAAAAAGTTCCAAATACAATTATATATATTGTAATTGATAGTATTTAAAAATTACCTTCTCTTATATAAAGGTTCCAAATACTATTACATACTTTGTATCAATTGCATTTTTGAAAAATTAATTCTTTTTATCACACAGTATCGAGTTCTGCTACATTAAAAAGTTTTAAATACGATTAAATCTTTTATATTGATTGTATTTTCAAAAAGTAATATATTCTTTACATCATTTTCGAACACGTTTTATTTATTAAATTTTTTTTCAATACTCTTAGAAGAATATTTTAAATACTGTTAAATAAATTAAAAATTATAAGAGATTTTATGCATTAGAGAGGAAAAGTATGTCATGCACAATGAAAAGGATATTTACTACATTCCATTTAATATAGAAATTACAGTTTTGTTACTTGCAGCATTTGATAATTGTTATGTTTTGGAAACATACTATTTAATCATAATGTAAATACACAGAGCCTATAAATTTGTGATCACGACTTCTAACGGGGTTTACTGTCTGTAGAGATGCGCCCCTCGGAATACGCTAGCGTTCTTTCTCTATATTCGACTCTCCTTCTAGTCAACCAACATTTCTTTTTTCCATTTCCAAACATCTAGAACATAATTACTCCTTGTTTGGCGCTCAGAGCTGTATTGGGCTCTCGGGTCATAAAATTTCACTATCTGTCACTTATTAATTTGAGATAATAGTACTGAAAAATATAAACTGAATTTTTATATGTGAGATTTTATTTTTCTCTCTTCTGCTGTATCTTATTATTATAATTTTAAAGTACATATTACTTTTATTTTATAACTATTCAAAGATGAAATTATGATAGGAAAAAAATTGATTTTATTTGAAATATTGATTCAAATAAAAAAATATTTTTTAAACTTGTCTCATTTAATTTTGAGAAATTTTGGAAAACATATTATTATTGTTCATTTCATACTTTTCTTTAGTTATTTCATTTAATTCCTCTGAATAAAATTACACATGTATCGTACATTTTTACAAATAGTTTTACATTTCTCAACAACATTTTTTATCAAGATGGTATAAAACTTTTATTATTTGATTTCTGTGCTTTGTAAATTGATTTTTTTCTTAAATTTCAACATATGTCAAATTTGATATGGATGTATTTGATTAAGCATATTGCAAAATGTCATTGACTATTTACTTAAATAATTTTATTACATTTTCTTTCCCCTGTATTCTAGTTAAAATTTAAATCAACGTATTTTGACTGTAAATGTAATCTGTGTATACTGTTTCTTATGGATGATGTTATCTGGGATTAATTCTGAGAATTTAAAAAGTATTTCTACAAAAAATAACACACAAAATACAGATTCGGGCTTACGTTTTCTCATTTTTTTAGTAATCAAGGATATTTTTAATCATTATATAATTATTTAAAAATATTTAGAATTTTTATTTTCATTTTTTTAATTAATAAATTACAGGTAATTTAAGTTTAATTAATATACTTTGTTGTTTGTTGTAACAGCTATTTAAAATCAAAATTATAATAAAACTTTGAGATATTAAATTACAATTTTCTAAATTAAAGTATAATTGATAATTTTATAAGTAAATAAAAAAAATAGAAAATTTATACTCTATTGAAGCACGAAGATTACTTATCGGTTTTTATTTTACTTAATACCCATACCTACTTTCGACCTTGAAGCACTAGAGTTTCTAGAAAAATACTATGAAGAAAAAAAGCATCTGTGGTATCTTGTGTGTGCTTTGAAATATTATAATAGACACAAGAAAAGTAAAAATTAATTTATTGAATTCAGTTGTTTAATTCTGTTCTAAAAAAGATAAAATAAAATATTTCATTTAATGTTTATGTTCTTCTATTTCATTTCGTAATTTCATCTTATGTTTCGTTCTATATGGTAAACAAGGTTTGAATAAAATTTTATGGAACTCCAATCAATAGCTTGTTTTTCTATACTGATCAAGTATAAATCCCATTTTTTTTTTGTAAAATTGTTTTATTATATAAATACAGCAAATTTCTATGCGTTCAAAGCCTTTCTTATCCGTATTCCTCACTGACTTTAATAAGCTCCAGCACAAATTTTTTTAAAAAATTAAATTAATGTGAAATTCATTTAAGTGGAATATCTGAAGGACTTTTAATGTCTTCCACAAGGTATATTTGGATGCTGTATAGTGAATATTTGTTTTGGTTATATTAACGTCGCACTAGAAGCAACACGAGGAATGATGCACATTAAATCTGTCTTTGCCCAAAGTCTTCCCGGAAACGTTGTGTGGAAGTTAGGAGAGGGAATGCCAGCTAAGGTGTCGTCCTCGTCATTTGACCAAGTTTCAGAATTATGAGATCCGTCGTCAATAGCCCTTTTGTTGCTTCTAGTGCGACGTTAATAAAACGAAACCAAACTAAGCTGCTGAACTCTTATTCATTAATTTACATTTAATAATAAAAAAGTAATTAAATGTTCTGCTAATGAAATAATCATATAACATAAGCATTTCATGATATAATTACTACATAAATTTTTCTATGTAATTATAATAAATAAAATAAAATAATCAAAATTCATATTATGAGAAATCAAGCCAAAATAATGTATAATTCACAGTATCAAGATTAAAAGTAAATTTAAGAAAGGTGTAAGAAGGTTTATATCATTAAAAATAAAAAAAGAAATATGAGAGAGAGATTGCTCTTATATATATATGGGGAATAGAAGAAACACCCGATCATAGAGGGCGCTACCTCTGCTACAGGGAACCCGCTCTTGATGGAGAGTCGTTTGGAGTCATCAAAATGAGGAAGACGCCCTTGTAGATGACTCTTATCCAAAAAGACAATTTATGATTTAAGACGCTGAAGAAGATTGTTTTAATGTTTTTAAATCTTATTGTGAAATGTCTCGTCTTGTGTGTGTAATAATCGTAAATGTGAAACGTCAATATTAAATGTGCTTAATTTTAAAGTTTGATTCTTCAAACAGAATAATTAGTAACATCGGCCATCCTACAAATAAGAAAAGGGATAGGGATGTAAACTGATTAAATAGGAACTGACTGTTTTTCTTTTATAAAAAAAAAATGTGTGCCATTTATTGGATAACTGTGTGCTGATCAAGGATAAATTCCAAGAATTTGAGGTGAGTCAGATTTATTCTTATTTGCTAAATTAAAGATGAAGATTGAAGATATTAATGTTATAAGTGATGCAATGAATAATTTGAAGAAAGAAAAAATTAAAACTTTACATATGTTTATTTTTGATACAAATGGCGATGCTAAAAATACGGAAAGAATAAGGAACTTCACTGGTTTCGAATTCACAGTAAATGAATCTAATTTTAAGTCTAAATTAAGAACTGTTAATGATACTTTTTCATTAAATGAATTGATTAACATTTGTGATATTCTAAATATTGCATTCTAAGGAACAAAAACCGAAATAATCAAGAAAATACTAGTTTTCCAGTTTTATTAAATGATATTAACTCGCTTTATCAATATATTCAAAATTCGAATCAATATGTATCGGAAAGCGAAACGGGAATAGAAACGAAACAAATCCCATCAGTGCAGAGCCAGAACAATAATGAGTCAGCAATTCATTCTGAAGAGCGAAATTATGATCATGGCACCACTCGAAATCAGAACATCTCTATAAGCTTTTCAGACGTCGAAAGTGTTACTTCCACTTTTAATGGTGAATTGCATGAAAACATTTCAGTTTGGTTAGAGCAATTTGAAAGCGCTGAGAATATTTTTAATTTATCTGACCTACAAAAGTATATTATCGCTGAACGATCGCTTGTTGGTAATAATTTAATATTTGTCAGAAGCGAATTGAATATTACGTCGTACCAGGAATTAAAACATGTATTGATAGATGAATTCGAGGTCATTTCTAATTCAGCCCAATTGCATGAAATATTAAGTAAACATATACTGAAAGAATCTGAGTCTATATAGGAATATTATTTTATAATGAAAGAGTTGGGTAATCGAGGGAGAATTGAAGATGTTGCACTAATGCAATATATTATACGAGGAATTAACGATAGAAATGAAAATAAATTAGTTTTGTACGGTTGCAAAGATTTACGTCAATTGCGCGAAAAACTGAAAGTTTATGAGGTTATCAAAAAGGATTTTATGAGAGAAAAAAGTAAATATAATTTTCGTAAAGGAAAACCAAAATCTGATAATTTTGTGAATCAGAAACGATCAAGTAATTATAATGAGAATACTAAATTTTGTTTTAATTGTGGAGGTAAAGGACATTTATCTAAATTTTGTTCGCATAACAATAAAGGTTTAAAATGTTTCAAATGTCAAAACTTTGGGCATAAGCCGTCTGAATGTTCGGAATTAAATATGGAAACCAAATCCAATGAAAACGTAGAATGTCTCAATATTGCGAAACAAACAAATCTGTTTAAAATGGTTCGTTTGGGTAATTTAAATATTAACTCATTGATAGATACTGGAAGTCAAGCTACGCTAATTCCTAAAAATATGTTTGAAAAGTTAAATATTTGTGAACTGAATCAGCGTGATTCAATTTTATCGCTATTAGGAGAATGTAAAATAAAGCTCTTAGGTATGTTTACGGGAGAAATACAAATAAATAACTTTAAGTGTACTACTGATATGTGTGTTGTCAAAAACGGTTATATACCGCATAATGCTATATAGGAATTGGTGTAATTTTGCAAGGTGAAGTTCTACTAAATGAGAATGGATTTTTAATAAAAAAAAATAAGTCTCCGTGTGAAGAAAATAATACTTAATCAGTTTTACCAGTAAACAATAACTTTAATGAAATTGAAGAAAATATAGGTTACAATATTTTAAAATCTATTAAAGATAAAGTGTGTCAATCTATATTAAATAACCAACCGAAGAAGATTAAATCAACTAACATAGAATTAAACATTTTAACTGAAAATAATGAATCAATATATCAATAACCACGACGTTTACCTTTTTCGGAAAATAAGATTGTTGTTGCTCGAATAACTGAAGGGTTAAAATAGTGAATTATAGAACCTTGTTTTTCAATGAATACCAAGCATACAGAAAAATCAAAAGAAATTATTGAAGCCGAATTTCAAGCTAATTTTGAAAAACAGCGTAACGATCTACGGAAAGGTACCAAAAAACAAAACATTGAAAGACCAACAGCTAATTGTGTACACTGTGTTCAAGTAAACCGTAAAAAAGGAAAGAAAAAGGATTTTTTTCAACCAATTCATAAAGATGATTTACTTTCACAGATGTATGACATCGATCACCTAGGACCATTTGCAAGCACAACAAAAAATATAAATCATCATCGGATTGCAACTTGTACAGAATTTATAAGATGATGATGTGTGACATAAACTATCCAATTATTCTTGATTTATTTGACTGTGAATCTACCAATTATGATTTTTTACCGATTCTGACTATCTTCCCCCTAAGATGACTGGATTTATCTATGTTCCTTGAAGACGTTGGAAAATAAAGGGAAGAGAAAAGTGAAGTGGATGACAAAGCAAGACAATGATGCTTTATAAACGATAGTGTTTTCCAAAGACGATGATGTTCCAAGATTGATAAATGCTGTTCGAATTATTAACTTGTTACTGCTTTTGAATTTTCTCTTTTCAGCTTTATTTTTTAGTTTTAGACGATCTTTCTGTTGTCGGAGTGAAGAAGTTGAGGTCATCTTCTTCCAGGATGGCCGAGTGTGGGTTTGTAGAAGAATCAACCGATCATAGAGGGCGTTGCCTCTGCTACTGAAGGGAACCCGCTCTTGAAGGAGAGTCGTTTCGAGTCATCGAAACGAAGAAGACGACCTTGTAGATAACTCTTAACCATAAAGACGATTTATGATTTAAGACGCTGAAGAAGATTGTTTTAATGTTTTAAAATGTTATTGTGAAATGTCTCGTCTTGTTTGTGTAATAATCGTAAATGTGAAACGTCAATATTAAATGTGCTTCATTTTAAAGTTTGATTCTTTAATTAGAATAACTAGTAACATCGGCCATACAACACACGCACGCACGCACGCACGCACGCACGCGCGCGCACACACACACACACACATATTGTTAAACAAATGAAGAAAAATATATAAATTTTGCAAGTTAAGGTATATAAGCAAGGTTTCTACTCAACATTTGTGCTGACTATTACGCGAGAAGAAACATCTTACTTATAATTTTAAAATAGACCATAAAAACTGGTATCAAATCAAATATTCAAAGATAGTAACATATTTTAGTATTATTTATCCAGGAAATTTTTTTTTAATTACCTTAATGCTACATTGAGTTATAGATTTATAAGAATAATTATTTTCAATGAAAAAGGAAACGAAGAAATAAAAGTAGCTGAAATGCTTCACAAATAAAGAAGTTTTTCATTCAATGTAAGTAACAAGAGTACTTGAAATGAAATATACTGCATAATAATGCAGTAATTATGTAAACACAATAAAATTGGCCAGTTGAATGAAACAATAAGCTTAGTGAAACAATAATTATGAGGATGGTGCATGTATCTGCATATATATATATATATATTTTTTTTTATCAAAACAATCTTATATTAAAAAATTGACAAATTAGTGATATACTACGATCGATTTAAATCCAAAACTTAATTCCTAAATATTTTATGTATTTGAAATAGGTTAGTCCATTATGCAAATGATTGGACCAATAACAATTTTATTACTTTCTCGAATAAATAAAAGGTTTTGGGTGGATTAATACGTCTAAATTTCTTAAATGCGAAAAAACACCCGTGATTTATTTTTGATCTTCAAACTGTGTGTGAACTATTCTTTGGAATATTTGCATTGGTCTTTAAGTGTAGTTTAAATTTGCCCTTCATATAACAAAAGTAGGTTCTAGGGAACAATCAATGTTCACAAGGGGGTAGAGGTGGGGAAAGTCGTACGATCATTTGTTGAAAAGATAAAGTCATTTACTACCCTAGCTTTGCCAGCTGGAATAAAGAGAATGTTTGAATGGTCAGAGATCTGTAGGTAGGAGTTCATCGTTGCATAATAAATACAAGTTGCTTGTCTATGCACTGTATCTGCGACCAATCATCACCTACGCTTGTCCAATCTGGTAAACAACTGCTCAAACCCACTTTAATAAAATTGAAATTTTACAAAACAATATTATTAGAACAATAGCTAAAGCCAGATGGTTCATGAGAAATGATTATGTAAGAACTTCTTTAAATATCCCCAAAATTCAAAATTATATTACTACAATAGCAGAAACCTTCAACAATAACCTTTTAAACCACCCTAACTTATCTATTCAAGAAATTAGAAACTACAGCAACAGCAGCAGCACTCCCTAAAAACATAGTATACTAAACCATTAGATTTTGACAACCATCCCCAACAACTAATAGGAAAGCTCCCTCCCTCCGTAAGGCGGGGACGGAAACTCCCAAGTCAGAACTTCGTAGAAAATGAGCAGCTGCCTCCTGATTGGACGAGCGCCATCACCCTGCATTCCCCCACCCCTATGATCATAACACTAGCATCTTTTTCTAATTCATTAAATACTTAATATCCTTTAAATTTTTAACTTATACAGGCAATAATTTTTAATTTCTAATTTTCTAATTTATATAAGCATCCAAATTAAACATGGCATGGATATTATCAGGTTTAACTTAAGATATGGAGATATGGCTCTAATAAGCTAGGTGCTCCAGCGAAGCAGTTTCACTACGAGATCTGTAGGGAGGGGCACATTCTCCAAACTCGTATCACTTAAAAATCGTACATCTGTACAGTGTATGTTCCTTCCTCAAATTTCGACAGTGGAACTTAGTAAATATTTGTGACCTTGTTTTGATATGCGTGGTATATAAACGTATATTATAGCTAATTCATACTTAATTTTGTAAACCCCATGAATAATTTTTATAAAAGATTTACGTGAATTTTCGTTAAAATGTATTAATGTTCTTTTCAATGGCTTTTAAAAGACGATGTGATTTTTGTTTTTACGTTCTAACTCTATGTTACACTTTTCTGAGAAAAGTGACTTAAATAATCCCATTTCATCACAACTGACTTCTACGGGGGTCAGAGAATAGTTACCTTTATAATAAGTTTTATGTATTCACTGCATATAGGAATAAATTTTGTTTAATTAAAGTATAAAGTGTTGAAGGTAAGGCAAAATTCTCTTAGATAAAACATATTTTACAATGAGGATGTAAAATGCAAACCGTGACCCAAGTTACACTCTGAATATATAATCGGTATGATTTCTTTTTCTCAATATTAAACTCTTTTATATAGTTTTTATAACACAGAGAACTTTTTTGCTCTAGTTTTCATTCAATATAAGCAAAAAAGGGTTTATTATTTTGATACTTTATACAAATAAAATTTTTGGAATTAATTTATCACTTATCCATCCCCTCCCCTTATTTTAGAGAGGGGAATATACTTAAAGTTATAAAAAATAATTGGTAATCATCAGACGGATACATTTTTTCACATAAAAGCTACTTTTTTATGTTTGAATTTTAAGATTTTTGGCTTATTTTCAAGTAATTAATGATTAATTATACTTTCAAAAATTATTTAAAAATTTTATTACTATTTTATTTGCATCATTCGAATATTTATTTAATATTTTCTGAATCGTGCTGTTTTTAAGGTTTGCGTGATAACTGGTTACATACAACATTTATTATTTTTACTATAAATTTTTATGGCAACATTGAATGCATTGATCTGAAAAAGTAAAATATGTATATAATATTTACAAAATCGCATTGCAAAGAACAAAACAAATGCTAAAAGCCATTGTATTATTTAAGAGATTTTAATATATTTATATCTAGATTCTTATACTTATTTACGTTGAATTATGTTCATTTTCAATAGCTCCTCTTTATGAAAAAGTATTTAGAATTAAATTAATTATTATTAGTAGTAAATAGATTTTATTCTAATATTTCATATTACTATTTCATTTAAAGAACAAATATTTTGTTTAGATTTGTTAATAATAGTATAAATGGAAAATTTGTGTATAGCCAATACATTCCAAATAAAATTCTGCATTCATAAATTCAAGGATGCCATTTTTTCGGTAAAATTATTTTCAACAAGAAATGTAATTTATGTATTGATTTTTATAACATTTTATGAACTGTTTGTTTTCAAACTACTATATGAAAAACGATGCAAATTTCTAAATCTGTTGATTTTTAGTGAAATAACAAGCATGAAAACAAATAGTTGATTAAGTTATTAAATTTATATGAAATTAACATTTAATACTTTTTTTATGTTTACAATTCTGGATTCTATTTATTCAGAGAAAATCTGCTCCTTCCTGCAATAATTAACAAACTTTTTAAAATCAGTTATCTACATTTTCAACTTTCCACTATAAGTTAGTTGAAAATAGATTTTTTTTATTACCTTATATGTTTATATAAGAAATTTTTCTGAATAAAAAACTGCATTCCACTGAATAATTTTAAATATTTGATTTTCAGATTGCTTTCGTCTTGTATTGCAATATATATTTTATGACTTTTGTCTCTTTCAAGGGCCACGACCTTTAAATTCAGTCGTGGGTGCAAATCCTCATGATTGCTGCATATGAAATGAAATGAGGTCTCAAAGTCATTAATTGGTGTTATGTGGAAGTTAGGGATAATGAAATTAAGATACCAGCTGGGGTATTTTCATTTAACCGTGGCACAAAATTATAAAATCAATTGTCAAAAGCCCTTATGTAACGGGACTCTAAAGCGAAATTAATTTTTTTAAAAATTTCCTTTTCCAATAATTGTTTTGCTGTTGAATAAATATTATTCTTTGCTGTTAGTTACATTTCATTATTTTGCTTGAAAAATGTCTTAAATTTTCATAATGCAAGGAAAGTTAAATAATGACATTCATTTGACAGATCATGGAGTAAGCATTCAACTTTTTCATCTTCTGTGGAGGAAATGTTTATTTATGCATTTTTGAACCTCAGAACATATTTAAATGGTACTACGTCTCGTTTACTATTTAAAAGTTAGTAATATCAAAAATTTAATTTTGAGATACTTGAATGAGTTTATTACTTCATTAATATTTCAAACAAGAATGTCTTAGTGAACAGATCAATTTTTTTATATGTTTAATTGTTTGCAAAGTTCTACATCTAAAATACTAAATTACATGAATTGTTCTGCTCATCATCATCTTTCTTTTTTGTATTTTATCTGAGATCAGCAGCTATAAACCTTGAAAATATTTTTTTTATAACATAGATGCACGAGGATAGATATATTGATCAACTAAATGGGTGTACGTATTTGCATTTTCTTTAGTAATAAGAATGAAAATTGTTGCTATTCCTTATCAAACAATAATCATTAATAAAAAAAAAGACTAAGTTTAGTAACTTTTACAAATATGGGCAAAAATTATTACATTTGTTATTTTAAAATGTATTCATATGTATGAAATTGTCATATAACAAATAAATTTTTTAATTAAATAATGATCATTACAAATTTATTTAAATATGTAATTTTTTTCAGATTGAAGAATCTTAACTTTTTTTTCTATTTTATTTCGGTACAAAATTAATTTAAACTGTCCATGAAATTCAACGATACTTGAGTTCCTTCGTATTATAATTGAAGTATTTGATTGTGTGATATGAGATTTGATATTGCATGCGAAATTACACACTACAATAACTTTCCTATTCCTTCTTGTTTTAAATACTAAAACTAAATAACTTCATTTATTTATTATTATTGTATTGCTTATGACCGAACGAATATAATTCCGATGTTGATCAGAGCATTGATTTTTGAAGTTTTACCTGGAGAAAAGAGTAATTTCTTAAAAATCCTTTTTTTTAAGATTCTACACTCTAAAGTTTCCCTGTTTATATAATGCTTCACCTTTAATGCTAGTACAATATTTTTTGAAACAATATTGAATTTTTAAGAATCTAAGTAAAAAAAATTAATGTTTCACTTTTTCTGCAAAATTTACGGATTAAAAAATTCATAAATACGATCTATCCACTGTTTCAGTGGATTTCTTGTTTCGGTTTTAGCATCTTTATTTAGAATACAAGAATTTGATTTTTATGGTAAAAACTTAATTTCCCAACTTAATTATGGAACTTCCATTTATTTTTAATTTAATATAATAGCTGTATTGAAAGAATTTCTCCCTTTTAAGGAAAAGGAAAGCAATAAATTAAACTCCTTAGCTTTTAATTTTAGTTACAGTTGCTTTATTCATCAAAATATAAATTGCACAAGAAAAAAAGCTAAACTCGTTTGATCGAAAAGAATTTTGACGTCATATATCTCTCCACCGTATGGCTTTTACAGGAAAAAATGTTCATGTAGTTTATTCGATAGAGATACATTGAGAAATGAGTATTTTTTTAAAATTTGATATGATAAAAAAAGAAACAATATAAAGCTTTTTTAAACTTTGGAGTTGCTTCTAGTAGCCTTAGTGTATTGAAAACATTAATCTCAGCATCTCCAATAAATAAGTAAGTAAATAAAAATAAAATGTACTTAATTTGTTAAAAAAATATTACTAAAATTTGAGACGTTAACGTGCGACATTTAACCAAATAACATTTTTTACATTCGTTAGATAAATGCTTCTCAGAGCAATAAAATATCGCTTGATCACATTTTCATTGCCGTCTTTGTGAAACAGTTCAGATAAAATTCTTCTCAATCACTTCTTTCGAAAATCCTAATTTAAGAAAGTGGAGCTTTTTTCCGATCGTTAAGAATTTCTGGATTTTATAATAAGTGAGATATTTTCAATGTCCTAGCTTATTGGATTTCATTATCTGTAGCAGTAAACTAATTTTCTAATGCTGTTCACTAAAGATATTCTTCCGGAAAACATTTTTTCCTTTATTTTAAATTACTTATGGTATCACTTGCACTGAATTTATATTTACCTCAAAATAACATCTTCGGCTATTAATTTCAGTAGTTTTTTTTTTAAAAAAAAATTGTACAAAATATTTGATGCTATATATTAAATCAGATGTAAATAAATACAAAATTCTACTAAATAAAATTCAGTGATGTATTGGATCCTTCCGAAGAATACGATGCTAATTTTCTTCAGTAACTTAATGATAATCAACAACAAAAAAAAAAAAAATTATTATTAGGGAATAATAGCTAATAATAAAAAAAATCATAGATTTTAGATAATAAGAAACAGGAAATTGCTTGAATAACTCTCTCTCTCTCTTGTGATCTTCATTCTTAAATAACTATATATATTACAGTACTTACGGTAGTAAAAATCATGCAACTTTTTTTTAAAACTTTAGTTTATTTCTATTCGAATCAAATTACTTCAATCTAATTTCTATTCACTTTTAATTACATAACTTAATTTACTTCAAATTGGTAAGCATTTCTTTAAAAATATTTTTTTAAATCTCTAAACGGTTCGTTTTAAAAGCGGCTTATTTAAAACATCAAAGTAAACTTTCACATAAAGAGCAAGAAGATGGCTGGTACACAACTTAGCTGACAACACTTTTCAGAAAACAAGATCGTTTGAAAAATGGTGAATGTCCAGAAAAAACTTTGTATTACTGCGCAGAAATTTTTCCCGCGGATTGTCTCGCGCAAGGTTGCTACAAACTGGTTCCTGTCAAGGACAATGCCTTGGAAATCAACCTTTTATTAGAAAAGAAGGATTTGGTGGGGGAAAATCTTCAACCCCGTAAAATTAAGACTTCCCGGAATAGCGAAATTTTTATAAAAATTATTTAATTACATACGCTTTATCATAATTTCGGCTTGATGTAAGGGGGAGGAATTGCTCTTTAGGATAAAGTGGTTGAGTAGGTTGGGGGAGGGAGAAGGAGCAGCGATTGATGGGGGTTTGATTACAGTTGGGTTAGAATAAATCAAAAATGTTTCAGTTGGAATGCTTATTGTTATAGGAGAATGAGGAGAAAATAATTATTGCAAGTTTGATATGCTAATAGATGGGTTCCGTTATTATATGCAAATAAAAACTGGGCTCTTATTAGTGTATTAGTAGGATTAATAAGTCTGAAAAAGAAGCGTCTGGTTAGATGGTTTATGTGGCTATTAATTTGAGGGATTTTAAGATCTTTGTGTATGACACAATTTCTGACATAACAAGGGCCTTCGTCAGGGTTTGAGGTTGTATGACTTTATCTGAAGTAGGAATTTTAGTTTTTATTACCCATCATGAACCATATGGTTTACTTAGATATACTTGGATACGGAGACAAGTTACCACTTTATCCTAACCTGCTCTAAATACAATGTTCACAGAAACATCTTGAAAATGTTACATTTTCAAGATGTTTCATGGTGACATTTAAAATATGGTAATTGGTCCTATTCAACAATAGCGAGATGCAAGTCGAAACAACATATTCACAAAGTTGAAGATTTTCTTATCCCTACCCATAGATTCTAAACATCCCAATTTTCTCTTAACTTGCATCGAATATCGTAGTTTTAACTCAGGGCACTGAGTGATCAGAGCTCCGAATCTTCTGAATCAAGTTTAAGTTTCGAACGCTCACATTATACAACCAGATACTTGGAGCACAAGACAAGGACCAGGGATCCAAATACACTTCAGTGTACATACTGAATTGAACTAACTAATAATAAATATGCCTCCCACAACCACAATCAAATGGTTAGCGATCACCAGTCATTGCGACACTTTTCTCAATCAATCAATGTTATATATATATATATATATATATATATATATATATATATATATATATATATATATATATATATATATATATATATATATATATATATATATATATATATACATGAAATTTATTAAAAGGTTAACACAGAATATTAAAAAAGCATATGTATTAAGCACATATGATTTATCATGAAATAGAAAAAGAAAGAAGAAAAGTGAAGATATAGGATGTATGAGAGATTTTATCTTTTTTTTTTTACTTTACTTCGCCTCCATAAACTGTTCTACCTTCCTACATTTATGCTGGGGAAATCACGAGTACATGAGGTTACTATGTATCATTTTTAAAAAATATATATTTTTAAATAACTGTAAGTGGATCACAATAATATCATTAAATTTTTTATACACTTTATTTTACAATAAAATTAATTTTGATAATTTTAAAGATTTTTTTATTATGAAGACGAGGAGTTTAAAGAAATTAGGAAAGGGAGGAGAAGGATGAATAGCAAAGTTTTTATATATACTATTTAATTACATACGCTTTATCATAAATTCGGCTTGATTTAAGGGGAGGAATTGAACTTTAGAATAAAGTGGTTGAGTAGGTTGGGGGAGGGAGAGGGAGCAGTGACTGATGGGGATTTGATTACAGTTGGGTTAGGACAAATCGAAAATGTTTCAGTTGGAGTGCTTATGGTTATGAGGTGAAAGTAATTATTGCTATTTGATATGGTAATGGATGGGTTCCGTTATTATATGCAAATAAAAGCTGGGCTCTAATAAGTGTATTAATAAGAGGATTAATAAGTTTGAAAAAGAAACGTCTGGCTGGATGGTTGATGTTGCTATTAATTTGAGGATTCTTAAGATTCTTGTATATGACAAAATTTCTAACATGCCAAGGAGAGAAGGTTATTATTCTTAGTAATTTGTTTTTTCAGTGTTTGGATTTTTTAGTGTGTGTTGTAGCCACTTAGCCCCACATATTAGAAGCGTATGATAGAATTATTCTGATTATTTGTTTGTAGAGCAGAATTTTTTTTAGGAAGAGTGAGTATAGTGTGCTTACCTATTAGTAGGATGCAGTTATGGTCTTTTGCTCAGCTTTTATCAATGATGAACTGTATGTGTTTTCTAAAAGTTAATTTAGAGTCCACGATTGCCCCGAGATATTTGATCTCAACGTCCCATAAAATATTGGAGTTAAAGATACTTAACTTGGTGTCAGAGGGGTGAGATACGCCCTTTTCTAAAACTGATAGCTTTGGTTTTGCTAGTTTTTGCAGCAATCCGCCATTCTTGAATTTTTTTAAATACGAATATAATTTTTTTATGACTTCAGTGGGTGTTTTATCTGGAGTGAGGATTGTTGCATCATCCGCAATAAGATAGAGGCTATTGTAGGGACTCTGACAGAAGTCATATGTGTACAAAGAATAAATTAGAGGGAAAAGAACTGAAATTTGAGGGGTTCGGGCCTGAATATTGCAAATTAAAGATAGTTCATTGTCAAGTCTAACTTGAAAGGTTCTGTTTCTGAGGTATTTATTCACTATAATAATTACGTTTGGGGAGAGTTAAGGTTAATGAGTTTTTAAACTAACCCGTTGCTCCAGAGGCTGCCGAAGGCTTTATGCATGTCCAGGAAAATACTCCCAGTGATTTGTTTACAATTGAAATCTTCAGTTATGACATTCATAACCTGAAGAAGCAGATGAATGGTGCTATGGTGAGGCCTGATCCCAATTGAGAATCGGGTAGAATATTATTAGATATGTTGTGATTGAGTAATCTATTTCTGAGGACTCGTTCGAAGATTTTTGAGATGAAGTTAAGAAGACTGATAGGGTGGTAATTAGAGGGCATGGCATAGTTCTGGCCAGGTTTGGGAAAAAGAATGACAGCAGAGTGTTTCCATTTTTGTGAAAATTGTGCAAATGTGAGGCATTTATTGAAGATTTTAGTTAAATGGGTGAGAGCGTTGGGGGGGGGGGATAATTTGAATGCTTGATTGTGAACACCATCTTTGCCGGGGCTTTTCGTTTGCTTAATTTTTTGGATGATATTAGCTATTTAAAGAGGAGAATTGAGTGTAGGATTAAAATTAATATTGTAATTAATATTATAATGAGTGTTTAAGTAGTTTTGGACTATTTCTTCTAGAGATTCAATATGCTTGTCATCATATGGAAATGTATTCTCATGGAAAGAGTATTCAAGGTTACGGGCAAATAGATCAGCTTTTTCTTTGGCAAAAAAAAAGGCCTTTATTTCCAATTAGTGGAGGGATGTTAAAATATTTTCGGAAGTTTCCGCGAATGATGTTATGCCTAACACATAAATCACCTGTGAAATATACTCAAGATAGACTCACAACACCCATCTTTTAAAAGGGATAATAGCTTTTGTTGCTCTATATCCCATACAAATCAATCAATCAATTAAATTCATTTCGCAATATTACTTTGAAAGAATTTTTTAAAAAACATTAGCTTGTAAACAAGGGTTCAGAATATTCTTGCAGAAGTTGAAGTACTTTGATATTTACTGAGTGAAAAAGTATCTTTTAAAAGGGATAATATTAGACATAGTCTATCTAAGGCATTGGGGGGAGCTGTTAAAAATTATATTAAAAATGATATAAAAATTTTATAATCTTATCTTACGATAAGATTAGAGGAAAAAATTTTTAAAAATTTCAACCTCATTGTAAATAATTCCTTCACTTTCCTATCCTTTTTCCTCTCCTTTTTCTTTCATCCATGTTTTTTTCGATTCGTATGTGCAGTGAGTACAATTTTAATATGTTTGTTTTAACATTAAAAAAATTCAAGGCTTCTATATCATACCGAGTAAAGAGTCCATCGGACTGGCACTCACCACTATATGATTGTTGTCTCTGTTATCAACAATACAGTATTGAAACTTTAAATACTATAATGTGAAAATAAAAATCTGAAGAAATAATTTTAGAAAATGAAACTTAAGAAAAAAAAACTGATTTAGCAAGGAATAAATCATCATAATATTCAGCGTAAGTCATATATACCAAGCTATATAAAAATACATCTTAACCCTCTCTCTCACTTGGATCTTATATGAGGCTCCTACAATAATTCAAAGAAGCAATGATTTAAAATCATTTTTCTCTAGATTTTTTTTCGCTTGAGCGACACATCTTATTCATTTAAGCCTCAATTGGGGCCTCAAATTGTTTTAGTTAATATTAACTGATAGCAACATCAATCTTAAAGCATTGAAGTCTTTGATTTTGTGAAAGAAGTGAAAGCAGAAATAACATTATTTGTTTGTTACTGTAATGCACTTTTAAATGAGGTAAGCAAAATTCTTCCTCTGTTAAAAGACATACCTGTGTCATTTAATCCCATTACAATTGTGTACTTCTTAAAAATAAACTTCATATCTATTGGAAATCATAGTGCCATTTATTAGTCTTACAGTAATATGTGATTGTAAAGTGCAAGTTCATTAAAAAGATAAAACTAAACAAGTTTTAATAAAATTCCTTAAGAAATAATTTTGTATCATCATTTTTAATATAAAATGAATAAATAGGAAATTATAATGATCTTGCAAACAATATACCCCCTTTTCAGGAAATCAGAAATCCCATGTATCTGGAAATATGCCTATTGATTATTTCTCTAAAGTGCTGCCACATGCTTTTTTTAGAAGAAATAGTGATTGAATCAAACATGTAGACTCCTTTAGAGGGGCAAAAATTTGCTCCTAATCTTCATGAACTGAAGGTATTTTGGGAATAAATTTTGTTAAGATATACCTTCAGTATTCCAGATTAAAACTTTACTGGGGAACAAAAACTTGCACGAGACTAGGAATAATTGCTGATTGTACGATGCAGAATCGCTTCTTTGAAATAAGAGAAAAACTTCATTTTGTCTCAAGTATAGCAACTCACGACAGTAAAGATAAGCTGTGTAAAATCAGACCAATATTAGACCACTTTTTCAGAGTGTTTGCTGACGGCTGTGACCCAGAAGAATTTTTGAAATGATCATTTCGTTCAAAGAAGGTCAAACATCTAAAAATACGTCGCAGGCAAACCTTATCCATGGGAAATAAAATCCTGAGTGTTAGCTGGAATTTCTGGCTATGTTTATACTTTTAAACTTTGTCAAGGTGCAAATGCTGGATCTCAGAAATTTTAAAAAGAATTTGGAGCTGTTGTAGGTGTTGTATTGAGGCTTTGTTAACTTATAATGCATAAAAATACAAAGTATTTTTCAACAATTTACTCTAAACAATTGATCTTTTGATGAAACTTGTTGAAAGGAATTTTTTTTCAGCAATACGTACAAATAGGTTAAAAGAAACTACAAATAAAGAAAAACCTATTAATGAAATGAAACGTGATCCAAGAGGCTCAATTTCAATTACCATAAACAAGGAAAACATAACAATAACAATATACTTCGACAACTCAGCCCAAGTACCTAAAGGGACCCGCTATCAAAGAAAAGCTTAAAAGTTCAAGCTCCTGCTGAATTGAGAAGAATTGAGAGTCAGTAACCATTATCCGACAAACACGGAGGGGAAATATGCTTCCAGGTGCCACTTATCCTTCTATCCCAGGAAAACTAGATATATATGTGCTTGATGCAAGGAAGCACTATGTTCTGAGGGCTTCCAGGATTTACACTCAAAATAATTTTTTTAATATATCTGTAATTTCATTGTATTAAGTATTAATTGCTAAAATATTTTTTAGAATATTTATATAAATATAAAAGCTTAAATGTGACACCTGTGTGTTAACTTTCATTTTTCAGAATAGGTATGTTTGCAATTTTTTAAACTTACAAGCCTCAAATGAGGCTCCTAAAATTTCCCTTATTGGGATCGAGCTGAAGAAATAATATTTCCTACATAATTTAAAACAAGAATTTAAGTATATTAATTCATAGAATGATTTTTTTCTTTGTTATTTTCATAATTTGTGAGCAAGAGGGTTAAGTCCTTACAAATAAAAAAAAAATTAATCTATATATATGTGTGTGTGTGTAATGCACATATACATACAAATACAAAATTAACTATATAAATGTTTTTATATATAATAGTAAATTTCTAACAGCACGTAAATCAGACGAATAAAATGATAACCACTAAAAGTCGTAATAGAAGGGATAATTAGCTTGAAAAATTAAAGCATCTTGAAATTGAAGAAAAATTGCAGTAGAAAATAACGTAAATAATACTATAACAGGGTTCAGATTGCTATTCCAGAACTCATGGCCAAAATGTTCCTTTCAGCGATTATATATATACTCTAAACAAAAAATAAAACGATGCACCAAGAAGGAGTTGCCTGATGGAGACAAAAATTGGCAGTTAGGAAAGTTATGTACAGAATAGAAAATGATTCAAATTTTAGAAAAATTGAATTTTTTATTTCAGAGTTACATTGTTACAAAGTAACCAGCTCAATAAGGTGTTGACCCACCTCTAGCCTGGAAGCAAGCTGCCACACGACGTGGCATAGAGTGATAGATCTCCTGATTGTCTCCTACGGTATTTCTTGCCAAATTTGCTCCAATTGTTGGGCCAGGTCATCAACATTCCCTGGTAGATGCAGTCGCCTTCCCATCACATCCAGGACATGCTCGATTGGAGAGAGATCTAGCTGGCTAAGGAAGTGTTTGACAAGCTGTAAGATAGTTCATAGCAACACGTGCCGTATGTGGTCTGGCATTATCTGTTGAAAAATAAGGCCAGGGTACTGCAAAAGGAGCGGTAGCAAAACAGGTCTCAGAATGTCGTCGATGTACCACTGTGCCTCTAATGACGACCAAAGGGGTCCGGCTCTCAAGGGAAACGGCACCCCAGACCATAACTCCTGGTTGAGGGCCTATGTGGCGTGCAATAGTCAATGCAGGATCTGCCCGCTGCCCTGAGTATTTCTAGACACGTCTTCGATGATCATCGGGACACAGTTGGAAACGGGATTCGTCGCTAAACACAAAAGTCCTAGTCAGCATCAATCCATCCTGATAAAGCCAAGCACCACTGTAATCTGGCTCGACATTGAGCAGGTATGAGCTTATATTTCGCTCTTTCAGCCGGCTGTGAATGGTCATGGTGGACACTCGTATGCGGGTCGCGCGTCTGATGGTTGATTACGATGAATCAGGCGCTTTGGCAGATGATCTGACAATCATTCTGTCCTCCCGATCTACTGTGGCGATAGGTCGACCACTACCATCATGACGCTGACATCTGCCATCGTCTACCCATTCTTGCCGGCATCTTCTAATCGCCGCATCGTTTCGACCCATATGACATGAGATTCTCCAATTTGCCCAACCTGCCTCTTTCAATCCAATGATATGACCTCTTTCAAACTCTGACAGTTGCTCGAAATGAACTCGAATCCTGCGGCGAGTATATTTTTTCAGTCGTTGAAAGGTATCCTAAATCGCAATGCAACAGAAAATTTGACCATTAGTTTGAGAATCGCTTCTTATAGCAACATATATATAAATCGCTTCTTATATATATATATATATATATATATATATATATATATAT
>BMAW01120164.1:134183-155801 GCA_019974015.1 Nephila pilipes
TATATATATATATATATATATATATATCTATATATATATAAGCGAAACACCACTGACTGACTCATCCCGATATCTCTAAGACTATACAACCGATTTACTTGAAATTTGGTACAGTTACTCATTTTGCAATGTAGACGCTCACTAAGAACGGATTTTATGGAATTCTTAACCAAAATGTAGTTATCATCGGTTAATCTTTTCTTACCCATCGGTTATGTCATTTTGGCGACTTTATCGCCAAAAATTACATGACCAACGCCAAACGGAATATATTTTCTTAAATGTATACTGTGTATCGCTACCAATTAAGTTTACTTGCAAGATTTGCGCGTGCGAAATGGAAAAATACCAAATAATTTAATATTGAAGCGCTGATGGATGATTGGCAAGATTTTGGAGAAGAGGCTCTTTTTTGCAAAATATCACCAAATATCTTCCACCGCCAAGTCGAAGCATTTCAATGACCTTGCATTGTGAATTTTAAAAAGCTATACTATGGTAACCCCAGCTGATTTCGGTTTTGCTGAGCAAACGATAATTTTTTATTGTTGTGGAACCTAGGCGTGAGTCTTAAATTTATGAGAAAAGTATTTTATTATTCATAATGATTGATAAACTACATTTGTAAATCTAAACGCAATCTAACGAAGATATTGAAGTTGGCTTTTAACAAATGAATAATAACGGTATGTTATTCATGGCATTAATAAAAAAAATAAGTAGCTATCAAAATATTTATTTTGATGTACGCATTAATTGTAACCTAATGTAAATATCATGCAAAAGTTTTGTTTCTGTATTTTGATAAATTTTAGTTTTTGTTTTCTAGGAAATAAACATTTTTCATTTTTTAAAATGGCTGGATTTTTTATTGTTTTCAGAATACAGAATTATTTTTAATGCTATGATTTTTAAGAGCTATTCTGTCTATTCAATTGCAGTTCCAGATATGCTGCTACCGTAAGAGTTATCCTTTTGCAAAAAGGATCACGTAATACGGGTGACTTTTTGCTAAAAAATTTTATTATACTTCATTTTTTTGTTAGTATTTTTTGTTGAATTTTAAAATAATTTGATTTAAAAAAGTTAATTTCAGTTTTATTTTTTTAACTTGAAAAGTATTTCATTGTAGGTTAATAAAAATTGATTTTTCATATTTACTTTTCAGTTATAGTTCTTAATAATGGATGTTGAATATATTTGGATCGATGGAATACCTACTCCTTTCAAAGTTTTTAAAATTCTTGGCGACGGAGCATGTTTATTTTCGTCTCTGTCTTTGCTGGTGTTCGGTGACATATCGATGGCGTATAAAATGAGAAATATTATTGTTACTCATGTGTTTGACAACTGGGATCGGTTTAAATGCTACACTCAAATGCTATCTGGCGCCCCTTATAATACTAACGATTTATATTTTACCGAAATGTGTAAACCAAACACGTATGGATCTATTTGCTAAATTATGGCGGCGGCAGAGCTATTTCCCTATCAGTTCGAAGTTTATCAAGTTGGCTGCCTTATAGCTTCTGTTGGGGAAACAATTCAGGGGGAAAAATATTACGTTTTACGGGAAACTGTAATAGTTGTCATTTTGATGTTTTATTTAAATAGTTGGATTAATAAATAGAAGTAAAGTTAATCCTGGTTTTGATAATGTGAAACAAAATGAAGAAAATGTATCATCTTTAGTGTTTCAGCCTCAAGAAAATGTGTCTGTGTTAGTTTCAAAGACTCAATCAATATCTAACATTGATTTTTCAAGTTCAAGTGAATCAATTATTAATGATGTAATATCTCTTCAACTAAATAAAGGTAAAAGAAATTAAGAAAAAGATTCACAAATTCAATTAGATATAAATAAGTAAGACCAGCTTCTACAAAATATATTCAAAGTCATCCTGAAGAACATAGAGAAGCTGCTTCAAAATATACTAAAAGCCATCCTGAAGTACATAGAGCGTTAGAAAATACTTTTCTAATACCCCCCATGTGAATCAGGCAGCTGTAATTAAATACAATGATAAAAGATCAAAAGTTAATTTAGCTCAATGGACTTCCAAAAATTTGTCTGGTTTTAAATATGAAATATATATTGACTATTCAAATGATAAAATTGTCAGTATCGGAAAACGTTTGCCCTGTTCGAGGTGCCGTGCTTTAAAAGGATAGAAGAACCTCCAGAAATGTGCTGGAGTGGTGGTCAAGTCCTGCTTCCTGTTATTAGATCCTTCCCTGAACCTTTGAATAGTCTTCTTAGCCATAAGGATCAGCTTTCAGAACATTTTCTTTCTACAATTCGCAAGTATAATGGATGTTTTCAGATGACGTCATTCGGAGCAAAAGAATTGAAGGAAGGAAATTTTATGTCAACATTTAAAGTCCAGGGCCAGGTATACCACAGGATAGGTAGCCTATTGGCTGAGCCTCCTCAACAACCTTCTTTTCTTCAGTTTTACTTTCTCTGTGATGATGAACGTGAAAGAAACATTCATTGTGGTATTTTCCCAGGTGTTAAGCCAGAATTAGCCAATTACAAAAGGAGCTACATGAACATAACAGGTATATTCACGATTTCAAAGCTGCTGTTGATTCAGTTCCTAAAGACCAAAAGGAGTTCGAGGTTATAATTAATGCCGATAAAAAACCATCTGGAGAACACAAAGGTCGTTTCAATGCTCTAATTTTCTTGATATTTTATGCATAGGTTCCAAAATATAATATTATCGTCTGCCCAGCGAAGCGGGCGGGTATCAGCTAGTATATATATATATATATATAGAGAGAGAGAGAGAGAGAAAGAGAGAGAGAGAGAGAGAGAGTTTATTTATTTCATTCGTATTCATAAATCAAAAATTCTGAAATTTCAAAACTGAATGTGATAAATTAAGCTTTCAGTTTGCCAGTCTTAAATAAAATAAAAGTGATTAAAATAAATTATTTTTTATGAATTAAAAATTAAAATGTATACTAGTAAATGTCGGTTCATTACACTATTGGTTGGCCAAGATATATAAGAAATTTTGCTTTATAAAATTTATCTAATATAATGTACATTAAATAGTTATTTAATATTCATAATAATTATTCAATAAGATACCAAGGAATATAAAGAATAATCAGCATTTGAGTGCCAAAACTCAAAATCTAGTTTTTACGATTAAATTGCCGAAGCATCATGATTTTTAATGTCGTTTAATGGCATCGATTGATTGTTTCAATTAAATGAAACCTTGCAAACGTTTTAAGATATTTTAATTGTACACTGTACTTTGTACTTTACATCGGCTGAATGATCTATTTTTTTTTATTTATTTCTTGCCTAATGTATCGAAGGTTTAACGAATGAATTAGATTATAATTTTCAAAGTTGCTTATCGCCATATTGCACTATGTAAAACTTGCAACTGAATTGAGATAACCACTGAAAAATGTAACTAACTTCAAAAAAGGGTAGAAAACACGCTGAAAAAGATTGATTCACATTTTAACAAGGCACTGTCCGTTTGTTAAATGTTAATACACATTTTCTTTTATTACAAGGAATTCTGCTTACTAGCAAACAAGTGTAAATATCTTTTGATTTTTTTTTTCTTTTTTGGATTTTCAATCTTCTTTGACAACGATATTTTTTTATAATAATAAGTTATAAACATGTTTTGAGTTCAACTTTTTGTTTTGTATATGGAGTATAAGTGTTGAAAAGCAAAATAGAATGAAATACTTCGAAGATTAACTAATAAAAATTTACCAACATATTTGAATAAATTTGTCACCGCAACTCACATTATAGTTTTTCTCACTGTAAAGTGAATTCTCCCTTGAATTACTGAAATTGTTGAATTTTAAGCAAGTTAATAGAAAATACTTATATATTTCTAACAAATAGTTTTCATGAGAAATTAATTTCTTAGTATTTCCTTTCTAAAGTATTTTCCCCAATACAAATAAAATTTCTTATAATTAGTTTTTTATGGTAATTAGAGCATTCTTCTAATTAAAAATACCAAAATAATTGTTTTAATAGTTTTAAATATTAAAATTTTACATTGAAATTGATGTAGTTTAGCTGAAATGAAAAAAGTTTATTTTTATCATATCCCAAAGAGTAAAATACATTCCTAAATAATTATAAAAGTGAATCATATTCATGATTTCATATTTTTCCTCCACAATTGACATTGAAATTTTTTTAAAAAAATGTATTATAATTTTATACAAGCTATTCGCCATTCACCGAAATCAAGGATTTTAAAAGGAAAAAAGTCATGAAAGATTAAAGTAGATAGTTGTTTAAAATTAGTTTTTAGAAGTACATTTAATATAGACGAGTATCCAAAAATATGTATCAAAACCTTTTTGGAAATTGTAAAAATTAATAGCAATATCTGATAGTAAATATGTAAAATTTTGTATTTCAAAATTGCCTTTGTAAAAACTTGCTTTAAAAATTTATTTCTGAAATCACAAATGTAATAATTTAATTCTCTTGAAAACTGAATATTTTTGTTTAATATTTTACTAAAAATATTTATAACTGCTTAAAATTTTTTAACAATTTTTTTGATTTGCTTACTTACAGTTATTTTAACAGCTTTGCTGATGTAAAAAATATAACCACAATTAAGTTTTCGTTAAAAAAGAAAGAGAGCTCAAAGAGTAAATATTACATCACTTTCCATTTCCTTAATTGGTTGCCTAAAATAGTTTTATATCCTATAATGATTACATATTTTGTTTAAAGTCTCGCTTGAAAATAAGTAAGTAATAAAAAATTGATACGTAAATTTTATTCATTATATACGATTTCGCCCGAAGACATGTAGCCACCAAGGCAAAAGTAATTTAGTAGTAAAGCCTCTCCGTGGACTGTTGACAGTAAAACCCTTCCTTTAATATCACGAAGGGATGGTTTTAATCGAATTGAATGGCATGTTTTTGAGGGTTTTTTTTCTTGTTTTGTATTCTTACTGACTGTTGCAATTCAACTTAAAACTGCTTTTATATTGAACAGTTTGAAATATAAAAAAGACAAATACATGTGCAGTAATCGTAAATCCTCTGGGACTGTAAGACCTTAAAGAAATTGATTCCGCAGAGTACTTTCGAGTTCTTGCAATGAATGATTTAGTATATCATTGAAAGAAGGTGGGGGGGGGGGAACAACATTTTTTTTTTTTTTTAAAAAATTTACCACTGTAGAAAAATCCCCGGAATCATATAAGTAGTCAAAGAATTTTTATTATTATTTCAACCCTTTTGAAGTATTTCCACGTAAATAATGGACAAAATCAGCAATGTTAGATTTCATTTCAGTTAGAAGAGTTTAAAGGAAATGTCTCTTTCTTTGCACAAAAACTATAGTACGCTTTCAATCGACAAGCATACATTTTTATTGATTTTCCCTTTCAATTCCCAGTATTAAACTCCAACGTACTGTATTTTGTGAGATCTTAGTGCTTTGAACAAAACTGAAATACGCGAAAACTAAAATTAAGCAATTAAGATAGATGGAATTTAGAAATTTTAGAAACTGTTTTTCGTCTAATAAGCTCTGCTAGTTTAGAATATTCTTAATTAATGAACCAAAAACATTATCTACGTTTCGATGCGTAAGGAAAAATAATGCTATGGGAACAATACATTTTTGTATCAATTTATTATTAATGTTATGTGGGAAGTAAATATTCTGTAACAATTTATTTATGACTTTTCACAAAACAATTAGGAGAAAGTTTTATCAGGAAATTAAGTGATACAATATTTTTAAAATTTCTGAAAAATGTTTGACCATATTTAAAAGTCAGTGTGTTGCTCTTTAATTTTTCAAAAAGCATTTTTGCTGAAATTTTATATTTCCACCAATAAAGTAGTATTTATCAAATACCTACGATTTACCCTTAACTCGAATAATTAAGGTAGATAGAAGTCATATAAAATAATCATATTGGACTAAAGGGAAAGTTTATGAAGGTTAATGCAAAGTATTTGTATTTAAATATGGTTAGCTCAGTTTGTGAGATATTTTTAAATTTAATGCCATATAAGTCTACATATCTGCTCGATATAATAATATTAAACTTGTGAGAACAGGATTTATTGGTTTGAATTGACATTCATTAAAAGCTAAATAAATTACATGTTAATACTTTTGGAAAATTTGGAAAGAAATATAATGCTTTTTGGAACTAGGAAAACAATAAAAAATGTTGATATTCCAGGGAAATTCTTTAACTCTAAGTTGAGATGTATCTAAGAAATATATATTTTGTTCCGTAATAATAGTAATCATATAATTTGTATGATTTTTGCAAAGGATGTGAACTGCAACATCTTCGCTTTGAAGATATTCAAAAAATAAAAAAAACCCATTTTTACTCATACATTGTCATGAAATAAAATATTTATGAGAACAACACATTAAGTACGAATTTCAGTCGACTAATTAACTCATTGGAACTAAAGAATAATAATGAAGTTATATTCTACTAATATTTCTCTGGAATAAATATTTATGTTAGGTGCTGAAATTTCTTTCTTAGGTGATATTAAGGAAACTTACGCTAAAATTAAATATAAACATTTCCATTTTTCTTGTTATTTTTTATAATAATGATAATAGTAATAACAAAGAGCACTTAATATTTTTCTTTTAAATTAATTTAATTTTGTTTAAAAGAACAAAAATTAGTATTACAGATTTAATGAAAACAATAATCTGATAAGGAGTAGATTTGTTTTTAGGAAAAGTCATTGTGCAAAAAAATGAAACTATATATTTGTATATAGTAGAAATAAAATCAGGCAAAATTTGAGCTCCAGATAAATGTTTTTTCAAACGTAAAAAAATGAAATCTATTTTATATAAATTATTTTCAATACAATATATTAAAAATGCATTAAAAATAAAAGAGAGACTTTTTGAAAATAATCAATTTATTTTCATTCACCTCTTATTGCTTGGTATTCTCTTTCGGCACGCCTGCGCGCTTCTGCTTCCTGCAACAGGACTTCTTTCAATTCATCTGTTGGGATAAAGGAAAAATTAAACAACAAAAACGTGACGTTATCAAAAAATAATAAGTTAACTATTTGAGAAAGAAAATCACATCTTAACTAGATGAGGGAGTATGTATCGTTTTCTACCTTACAGGAGTGTGTTAATTTTATTTACTGAAAGCATTGTCAAGTGAGAAGTGATTGCAATGAGAAAATATCAAAGAATGTTTCAAGAACTTGAAGCATACTTTAAACATTTTTTAATAGAGGGGATTAAATCCTCCAGGTTCAAAAATTAAAGAGTTGCTTATCGAAGAAGTAATACACTCTAGGTTCTACAAAACTTGAATTGAATAATTATCGGTTCGTCAAGATTTATAAATGGGAATATTTATTACATTACTAAAATATTAGCTAAACAAGATTTATTATGTATAGTTATTGAGCAGTTTTGATTGTAAAAAAGAAATCTATTTATCAATACATGCTCAAACGAATTAAACTTTACGAGTTTTTGTGTGAGATATATGTAATTATAAACACAAATTTACGATGTCTGAAAACAATAAAGAGAAATGGATCAAGAGAAAGAAATTACTGTTTTCCCCCCGAAACATTTCCCTAAATTTGAATATCTTCGTAGATTTTAAAAAAAGGTTGGTGACAATTTAATATTTTTCTCACCTAATAATTTTAAGTGAATTTCGAATATTTTGAATAAAGTGGATTACATTTCATTTATAATGATTACAAAAAAGATAACTGGATGCCATAAACTAGTTTATTTATTAAGTTAATTAAGAAATATCACATTTTTACATATCGATAGATAGGTATTTAATACATAATTCAAACTAAAAAAAGTGTGGGAGCTACTGATTTCTATAAAAGAGTAATATATAAATACACCAAAATTGTTTATTTGCAAAATCTAACATGTTGCGCTGTGCATTTTTTTTTTTTGATATATCGTCCGAATCAATATTGAATTCTGTTGCTATTTCTTTGATATTCTAAATAAAATAAGATTTTGCACCTCAAAATTCAAATATAAAGATACCCTCAACTTATCGTCAATAATTTCAAGTCAATAATTTTTAGTTTTTAGAAAAACATGAATTTTTTGAATACCTATCTAATGATTATTAACTTTTTTATTATTAAATTTTAATTGTAATGAAAGTATTTTAAAATCTAAATATTTCGAATTTAATTGAATATTCTTACAAAGTAGTATATGATTCGATAAAAAGTAAGGATAAAAAGTAAATTCGATAAAAGAACCTTATCTAAGATAACTTTAGATAAGGTTCTTTACAGCAATTCATACTGAATTATAAATACAATTTATATGTCCTTCATGTTCTTAAAAATTTGAAATAGGAATCTATAACTAAAAATTTTGAGTTGGAATTTAAAATGAAGCATTCAATTCTTTTACAGGAATTTCGTATTATTCGTAATTTCGCAACATTTTGTAGATATTCTAAGTTATTGTAGAATACTTATTAACATTACGAAATAATGATGAGTTAATTGTATTTTGTATTAAAAGTCTAATTAATATGAGCTTTTTTTTTTTTTTTATTAAGGAAAAACAAAATTTTTTTTTGTTGATTTTCAATCATTTTTGGTGGGAAAAAAAATCTTTCCTTGATATACAAAGAGAAAAAATTGAAATCAACAACAGAAAAAAAAATTCTTCTGCTTTTAATCTTAAAAAAGAATTAATTTATTACGATTAATGCTAACATTGTCTTTTAAAAGTTTTGGAGGCAGGAAAACCAACTATATTTTTTTTATCAAACTTATTACTCTTGCTTTTAATTCGCCAAATTTTTGGAATTTATTTTTTCTAAAAGCTTTATAATAAATTGTAATATGTAACGTTGAAATAAATTCCTAATATATAAGGCTCGTATTATTATTTTTGTGAAACTTTACCAGAAGGAATCAACAGTTTTGAAATTGTTATTATGAAAGAAATTTTTCCGTTGAACGTCTCAAAACTGTGGTAATTCATTTGAAAATTTTGAAATGAGTTACCTTCAGCTTACCGCACTAGTGGTACCTAGAGATGAAGTATTTCTTTTTTTCTTTTTCTTTTGATGTATTACGTTTAAATTAATCATTCTGTCCAGAAGCATAGACCATATTAATATTAACCAGAAATTTGTTTCGACTTTCTCATAGATTATAACAGACGCTTCCGTTAATTTTCTCATGGCATTTCATATTTTAAATATTTATTCTGAATGGAACAATGACATTTGAGCTCTTTTTTTTCCACTGAGAAATAACGCAAGAATTTTCCAGTTTATCATCAAAAAGTAGCTCATCGTTGTACTGTTTTGCCAAATGAGATTAATGAACAAAATTACGTCAATAATTCATGACATCATGTGAAATTAAGCCAATTTAAGAGTTGGGAGCCTATAAATTGACTTGCTATCGATGACATCCTAAATCTTTCATTAGATCGCCCATTCGAAATGGATTTATAGATGCTATATTATCCACCAGAAAAAGCATCTCGAGAGGCATATATCACGTAATACATTTGATTCGGGATAAGGCTGAGCGTGATCAGCGAACCATCTCGAAATTCAATCCGTAGAGGCGTCGGGAAACAATCGCAAATCTTTGCGGTTTCCTCTCCTCCCCTTCCTCCTCATTAATAGCACACTAGAGAAGGTCGTCGTTACACAGAAAATTCACGTCTACAGCGTGTTAGCAGTTAAAGCAAATTTATCTCCTGTATCGAGTAGCGTTAAATGTCATGCTTTAACCCGCCTAATGATGGAGGTTCTCCGGCGAGCGTCCGCTTTAATGAGGAACCATCCATCAAGTGGCACTCTAAGTGTAAATCGGCCGGGCTGAGAGTACTTGAACGCCGCTTCTTTTTCTATTATTATTATTCCCCCATTTATAAATAAAGTATGAACGAGATTGATAAATCCACCGGTGGCGGTCAGGATTTCCAATTACGAGGGGCTGACGAAAATACCACTCGATTTCGCAGCGCGTTAATGGAGGTTTTTAATTTCAGAGGAGGAAAAATTATCTTTAAGCATTCGGTGCGTGAAGTTTTGAGTGGAATTCTCTCTTCATTTTAATGCGTCTGTCGTTTTGTGAAGCCATTTTCCATGCGATGCTTTGCTGATCGTCTGACAAGAGTGACAAAATCCGGTAAAAAGAGAGATTGATAGTTCGAAGGAGAAAACGTCATTCTGGAAAGAAACAAAACAAGGCCCGATGAAATGCTGGGAAATTTTCTTTGATTCGAAATTTTAAACTTTCCCCCTTATGGCAAGTAATCTAAAAATAAATATTTATTCAGTGATGGAAAATAAATCGTCACTCAAAAGTAAATTCCTTCTAGCCGTTGATGCATTGCCAACAGTATTTATTAAAGGCTTGTTTTCATCCGTTATATATTTCAAAGCTACTTACTGCAACAAGCCAATGATCAATAAATATGATGTAAAAAATATGATAAAAATTTCTCTTCTTAGTTAACTTATTTTATTTTTGTTTTTGGATGGTTGAATTGATAAAATTGTTTCCTAAATTATTCCTCTAGTATTGTTAAAAGAGAGAGAAAGAAGAAAAAAAAAGTGACTTGAATTAAAGTTGCAAAGTAAGTCCATTAATGTAAGAAGTAATTAGTATATTATTGTAAAAGTTAAGCAAATTATTTTAAAGTAGTTATAATATCAAAGATTCTTATTTGGTTTAATTGATCAAATGTTTTAAATTTTACAAGATTTTATTGGTTGGTTTTATTGACTTCAATATTCTATTCCTCTTCTCATATATAATTAAAAACTTGAAAATTACAATACCTAAATCGAACAATTTTCTTTATTCTAGAGGATCTTTAATTTTTCGTTAAAAAGATTGATTTGCTTTTGCTTTTGATTAAACATTTTTTCTTACTTCTAAGAATGGATTATTCTATTCCTCATAATAAATCTATAACAGTTAATTATACAAACAACGTAGACTTATCAATTTTTTTCAAGATTGTTAAATATTTTTACAGCTGCAAAAATCAAGAGACTTTCAATGTATCGTAACTACTTTGGTATCAGTTAATATCACACCGTTCAGTAATTATGTCTGCTTGTGTTTATTCAACATCCTCGATGCAATAGCATTGCTTCGAAGTAAACGTTGTAAAAAGAATTGTTGGGAAAATTTACTGACTTGTTCAATAGAATAGCTTCTCCATGATGTAATCGATGACACGAATTAATGCTGAAGTTGATTATTTTAGTATAGATTTTCAACTAGCATTATCCTGCCTTGAATGTTAACTCATCACGTGAAATTTGCTTGTGGGTTTTTCAGAGATAGGGAAAATTAAATTTATGGAGTTGATTAATGTAATTTCCTTCTTATGCCTTTAAAAAGTATAGATTTTTTTTTCTGAAATAGGGAGTAAAAGTAGACGATCAAAACACAAATATGCTGTTTAGGTAAATTTATATTTATTCATTAGGCAAGAATAATATAACTCTATCTATTACTCGTCTAGTTTTCTAAGTCAATTTCTCTTAAGTGATTCTATTGAAAATAAGAAATTTCAGTAACTGCAGCCACAAAATTTTCTAAAATATTGGTTTTTCGTATGTTAACTGTACTTCATTTTGAAAAATTGTTGATCAATAGAAGTATTTACCGTTTTCTTCCGTGTTTACACATTTTTATGAACAATAAAAAGGGATTAAAGCTTTGAAAATAGTTCAGAAATGATTAGGAAAAATAATTTTTCAGAAAGAAAAACAGCGGATAATCATTCTGATGTAAAAATATGTATCTTTTATTTTACTAAAATGCACTATTAATTGATATTAATAATTTTTAAATCTTTTTTAAATAATTTCAAATGTTCTCAAATTTAAATAAAAGTTTTTAAAAAATTCACCTGAAATACGTAATAAGGTGACAAAATTATTAAGCTACACTAATTAGTATTTCGAATAAAAGATTAAATTGTTATTTATAATCACTTTTTTTTCATTTAAAACACTCTATTTTTATATGCAGATATTTAAATTTTTTGTCCACAAATCAAATTGTAAAAGTAAGAAAAAAGGTTATATCTTTTAAGGCGAGCGCAAGAAAAAAGTAGGCTTCTTACAAAAAAAATTGGAATCAATATTCCTCCCTCCTCCAATTACATATATTAGTACTATACAACAAGTTCTATAAAATCTGTAACAACTGCCCTTCATTACTCTGCTCTTGCGCCATACTTAAGTTAAGGAAATCAAGTAATATAAACATATAAAATAACTCCAGTTGAAAGACTCGAGAAACCAAAATACTGTATTATTAGTTAATTTTATTTATATTTTCCACACACACACACACACACACACACACATATATTCTCAGCTTACCACACTTCGTTTGTATGATTTAATCAATTCACAAACACCTTGACTTATCCTAATACTTCAAATATAAAATCTGTTCCAATCTACAAAATTAATATAAAAGTTTCGACCAAAAGTCTCTATCTAAAAAAGTTTAATCTTCTATCTCCCTTCAAATTCCTTTGAATCTGTTTCATTTATGCATCATTACATCCACTTCACTTCACTCTTCATATAATTGACCTAATCGCATTTCATTTTGGTTGAGAAGAAATTGTAATTTTAAGCAATGTTACTTGATATAAAGTCCTCGAGGTTAGTGAAAAGAAAATTGCAAGTAGTTCAACGTCACAAATCTAAAAAAGAAATGTAAGAGCATTTGCCAAGTAATCACTCTAAAATCAAGAGTAAATTCTAATTACTTTTTATATGAGCTTAATTTTTTCCCATCTGTTGTGCCAAATTGATAAGTATGATGATAAATGTAAGTATATAAGTAAGTGTTGGGTTACTCGGTAAGTAAATACAGCAACAAACATTGAGGATATGACATTACATATTATATCGGAATAGTGATATCAAACAGCTCATATATCTAATGGATGTAATATTTAATTTACTTGTTGTTGCATGTTGCTTTATTTGTAGTATGTTTTAGATATCATTCAGTATCTCACAAAATTTATATATATTTCTAAAAATCGATTTATTAATTTGTTGAGTGCATCATTGCAATATTCAAATGTTTAGATTATTTTACATTTATTTGAATTAAGTAAAGAAATGATTTTATAATACATTTATTTTTAGAACTATTATATGAGCCGCTCAGAAGCCAATGCGGTTAAGTCCAAAACACAAAAATTGAGAAATTTAATGTTTTTTGATACATTAGTTTTTAAAATTCTTGGTATATTAATTTAATTAGAAAAGTGTATAAAGTCTTTTTTCGAGGTGTAAACTCTGCAAAAAAAACAAGATATGTACAGGATGTGTAAATAAAAACGTAAGTATTTATTGAAATAATGACGCATCTTAAAAATTTTAGGACTTATACATTTTGGCAGCTGAAAAAGATAAGAAATTTATGTAAAACATTTATTGTCATAAGTTTTGTGTTTATTCATTATAACAAACATCATCTTCTTCCGAGTTATTTAAATGTAAATCTTGATCTCCACGTGTTGTTCTTAATGTCCTGTAAAAGTCGTGTTTAATTGGAGGTATATACTTTAATAAACACATGATGTCTTTTTTTGTTTCTCTTGAAATTGTTCTGCCATTAGGATATAATATAGGTTGAGTTATATTTTTTAAATTTACTGGCCTACCTATTTTTGTTTTTTTTTTATATCTATTACATGAAATGTATCATCCTCGTCAAAATTATATTTGAACTTAATGATGCTTGGGTTTGACCTTTCCAATTTTATCCATCTCATATTAAGCCAATTGACTGTTAGTCCACTTGTTGATTTTTTTCTGTTGGTAACATCTTCCATTGGTTTTGTGGAAAGAAATTCTTGTGGATTCATTTCGACAACTCTGAAAGGATTCTTTCTTTTACTATTTTGTATTATATGATACCAGTCACTAGGGTTATAAATACACGGAATTTTTTTTTGCATAAGCTTCTATAACTGCAAAATCAGCATCATTGGGCAAATAACTGTGCCCACTTAATAAAAATTTAAGCTCAATTGATTCAGCTTTTATTTCTTCACTCTGAACCAATTTCAGTAAACTTAACATAGTTTTTATATTTCGATTCTGTCCTGAACATGAATCTGAATACATTATTATAATTTTTTGAAAATCCTTTGCGTACAATTTAATGTGTTTAGCTAAACACGATGACACTTCTTGTGAACCCCGCGATGCTTGGGTTATAGGCCAAACATACATGTAGCCCTCGTTAGTCTTTAAATCATGGCAACCAAGATTGTATACATATAAGTTTCTCTTGTAATAAGCCACTGATGTGGATAGTTTCGGAAATGGTAATGCTTTTTCTAAATCAAGACTAAACACGTATATTTCGTCTGAAGCTCTTAATCGATCATTAGCCATACTATTACGGGCAATTTCTGCATTTCGCAAGTGTTCGTCATGTTCAACTTCAGCTGCATTTTTTTCTTCGTCTATTGTAGATTGTTTTTTTATTACCAAATAATCACATTTTGCACAAGTATCTTTTGAAGGTTGCTTAAAATGTAAGTTAAATTTTGTCGAAAATATATGGTAATAAAACTTTTCCTTTACTGGTACAATTTGCTCTTCATTACATTGTTTGACATATAGGTTATACATTTTTGCAATAGAAAGGTCTGAATTTAAGTATCTGCGTCTGGGATTATGACTTCTTGTATAATGGCTTGAAATAGCAGGAAAGGAATTTATATGTTTTCTTACATGGGAATCATCTATTTTGTTACCTGAATATGTTGCCCCCAGTGGTCCTTCAGATCTTCCTTTGAACAGCAATTATATAGTCGCCCGTTTCTTATTTGATATGTTTCTATAAAATATTTTTTGCAAACACCAACATCTTGGCCGTTAAGTCTAATAAAATATTCAAAAGACTGAGATCTTGGTCCTTTGGTGTTATTCCTGGGTCGTTGTCTTTTGATAGCATGAACTCTAATTAACCCACTTAAAAAAATATTTTGCTTATGATGATCATTAAGCTTGTAAAAATTTTTCATCGCCTGTTTTCTTTGATAAAAGGTTATCTTGCGATTACAAAGTCGTAAACAGTTACAAGGTTTATTATCAAATTTCTTTACAGGAATTATTCTTTTATTTCTATTTTGATATTGTTTACCTTGTATCCTTTTTTGTTTCTCAACATTTCTAGACCGTTTCCCAGGATTCCTGCTGCGTTTTCTACCAACTTTTCCGTTATTTTGATTATTTTCTATATCTTCGTTATCTGACGGTGTATCAGAATCAATACGGTTAACTCTCCTTAAATTAGGATGAAATATCGTATCACTTTCACTTTGTTCTATTTCCATTGACATTTTTAGTTTTTATACCCTTACAATAAATCTTTTTTATTATTTTAAAAAGTCAGAGATTTTACAGTTATTAAAGAAAATTTCTTTAATGTTTTTGATAACACAATAATTTTCGCAAACACTTCAACGTAATACTTTTGTGTTTTGACGCACATGCATAAAACTCAAACAATTCTAATTAGAAGTAACGGTTACAGTTACTATGAATTTCTTGTTTTTCAGTGTTACCAACAAATATCGAAAGAAGAAGAAGAATTTAATTTTTATTTCAAAGTTTATGTAAAAAAATATTGATAAAAGGTGGACTTATTCACAATGGCTTCTGAAATTATTATACAATATATTCAGAAGCTATTAAAAAAAGGGCTGTCTAACCTAGAAAAAAGTAACCAACGAGTAAATCTTTTAATAACTAAGAAGATTATTATTTATTTCATCAAAATTTCCAAAAATCAGAAAATATCAAAAAATGGACTTAACCGCATTGGCTTCTGAGCGGCTCATACTCCTTTTGTTATAAAATAATTTAAAGGAACACAGAAATCTGTATGGAGCAGAAATTTATTCAAAAGTTCAATACCATGAGCTTTATTTGTTTTAATTTGCTTATTTAATTTTTTTTTTTGAAAACGGTTCTCCTGCATTCCTAAAGTTTAACATGAAATGATGCACAACTGTAATGACATTAGTTCTGAATGAATTTTAAATTAAAAATTTCAGTTTCCAGAAATTTTCAAATCAGTTGCCATTCTGTCATTATCGTTGAATAGATGACTAACATTATATCAAATATTATTTATTCCAAAGTAAGACTATGGATTTTTGAAATATTTTTATAACGAAAGAATAAAAAAAAGCCACTTCCCCTAATATTTTGATGGGTATTTTCCTTTTTCAATTCCTTTTATTCAATAGTAAAATACAATTAAGTACTTTATTTTTTCTAATATTTTTACACTTAAATTTCGAAATTATTTTTATAAAAAACTGAATATAGCTATTTCTAAAGTGAAATAATTTTTTTTAAAAATTCCCCAACACACACTTACAATCTCTCTTTTTTTTGTATCCCTTATTAGAGTTCCAATTTTCAAGGAAAAAGATGTTTGTCTCATATTATTCTTCCTTTTTCATTAATATTATTTAATGAGCTTCTATGCATTGACAGCTTTTTTTAGTGGTATTCGTGAAAAAATTATTAATGTAAATAATTTTATTGTTCATATAATTATGTATATAACTGAGAACTTTATTGGTAAAGTTACAGAAAAATAAGAAGAAAATGTTCTCACACCTTTGTTCGTACCTTTACTAAGTGCTGAATATCTTTGAGAATCCATAAGTGGCGAATCATCTGACTTTCCTCCTGAAAAATAATGGATTACATTGTATCTATCCTTATATGTTATATATATATATATATATATATATATATATATATATATATATAAGAGATATGTTTTTACAAAAGCATACCTCTTTAGAGCATTCAAAACATTTATGGAAATTTTGCATAATGCTTTAAGAAATTTGTTAAAAGAATATTTAGATGTTACTTTTCTCAGCACTCATTTAATTACTCAATAGAAAAGAAAAAAAAAATGATAAGAGATGTATGGAATGACAAAAAACTTATAAAATACAGTTTCCATTTTAAAGAATGTAATTAAAAGTAGATAATTTAATTGCATGGATTGAAAAGTAGATAACTTAACCACCCTTTAAAGGGTTAAGTATTAAATTTCTACTTTCAGTATATATATATATATATATATATATAACTGCGTTATTTACAGGAAAATACTGTTTTGAAATACATTCAGTAGTATTTGGTAAAACAATTAATACTTGGGAAAGTATTTAAAGAAGCTGATTTTAGTATACAAAGAAATGTTAGAATACCTAGGAATATAAGGAATACTGGATAAAGTTGGATTTTGTAAGGACTGCAAACCATAAAATTTATTTTTTATGGAACTGAAATAGATTTTTAAGTTTCTAATTTTTTAAAGTTACATAAACAACTTTCTAAGTTTAGGAGTTAATGTGAATTACTCATTTCTATGTTAAGGTGAATGATAATTTATGTGTTTACAGGGAACAGTTGAGACGAACTTTTCCATTCTTAAATACTAAACAAAATTCGTAGTTTTTTTGAAGTATAATTTAGGAAATAATATTTAATTAAAATTTTCAAAGCTTATCTCTTCGTTATGTCAGTTATATGAAAAAAATAATGCAAATGATCAAGCATTTTTTCCCACAAAGCGCCATACAATCTTACGTTCCAGGAAAAAATACCACTTAAAATTTCAAGATTATATATCTAGAGGATATCTATCTATTGGATCTTATATATCTCCTACAGTTAACTTTACACTACCAACTTTCAAAATTCTATTTACCATTTAAATTTTTTTATATTTTGCGCTAAGCACTCGTTTAAGAAATGTTACTTATTTCACGTTTCAATGAATGATGTTTACTAATAATATTCACAATAAAAATTATTCCATCAATGAAATTTTAATCACTTTTTCTCTTTTTACATTATTATATTATTATTGTATCAATCAGTACTTTCAAAGATTTAAAGATATTGACAGTTTTTAAGAAGCAACAACTTTTAACTGACGTTGACAGTGAAGTCTGTCTTTCTAGATCTTCATGATTCAGTTCACTGAAACACAATGAAAAGCTTTTTTTCTCAACAGCCTTTCAGTGTTGTGCCTTGTTGAGACAGCAGAAAATGAAATTTTACCAGAAATTAAACGGTTAAGACGATCTCTTGAGGCTGCAAAAATTGAAAAGGACGGAGCTAAAAAATGGTCTACATTGAAAATTTAAAGTTTGTTGTGGACATGGAAGACTCAGTCTTTAACTTATATTTGGCGCTAAAAACTTTTTGACAATGTGTGTTTCAGTTGCTTCTCCTGAGAAAATTTTTTCGAATTAGAAGTGTTGATTAAAAACTATCTTCGATCAACAATGAGCCGAGTAAGACTTAACGATTTGGTTATTCTTACCATTGAAAATGCAGTAAATAAAAGCATCAATTTGGATGAAAAGCTGCAATTTTTTTTCGGAAGTTAAAGTTCTGAAAAAGTTTTAGCTTTTTATTATTTTCAGAAAACTTAAAAACACATTTTAAAACACCATCAACGGAAAATTAAGCCTTTTTTAAGTGTATGTTTGTCTGCTAGATGTAAGTTGTTTTTCTTTAGTCCTAAGATTTTTTGTTTTCCAAATTTTATATATTTAATTTATTAAATGAATGTTAATTATATATATATTTATGTTGACATTTTGAAAGGTGATCATTCCAATAAGGGATTCACAAGGAGAATTCCGCCCGGTCTCGATAGCTGAATGGACACATGAATGGTTTTTATGGATCGTAAAAAAAATGTGTGTATAAAATCTATTGACAAAAATTTCTTTCGATACTTAGAAAAATAAAAAAGAATGTACCACTGTATGGCCTTAAAAAGAATGAGAACCATTGTGTAAGAAACATCATCAATTTGTTCTACGCTTCTAGGATAGAAATAAGCCCTCCTTCAATTTAAAATAACAACATTATGAAGAAAACCCCATGAAAAGCTACATGTTCTCATATAATCAGGTTTTAAATGTTGTTCGTGTTAGCTCAATACATTTTGTTTCCCGATACAGCTCATTAATTATCTAACAAAAATAAGTAAGCAAGTTCCGATAAAATAAATATATTTACGTAATTGAACAACTTGAATAGCAAAATAACACCAAATTACGCTATCGTTTAGTTAGAAAATATACGTTGCAATTATTTTTTATTAGTGAATAAGGAAACAAACTTTCGTTTATGATATCTTGCCTATCTTTGATCACTGATCAAAGATACTCAATCATAATTGAATAGCAGCAGTTTCCTTTTTTGATAGGTTTCATTATTCATAAACTGACACATCTTAACAATATTTAAAAATTCCATTGAGAAATTATTTGATGTCTTTCTAGATTTTGATCTATATGATTTCTTTATTTAAATAAATTAGATTATATATATATATATATATATATATATATATATATATATATATATATAAAAAAAAAACAAATACATTGCAGTCATAAACAAGTTAGGAAATAATCTCAATAATTCAAAATAATATTCATGCAATACAGAAAAAATTATTACTGTAATACTGAGTTAAAAGCATAATTATCAGTCCATATAAATATACAAATAAAATTTTGGAAACAAAGAGAAAGAAATAATAACAAATATATCAATTCAAATATAAAAGAAAAACAAAAGAAAGTAAATGAAATAAAGAGGAAAATAACAACCACCAAAATGATCAAAAACAGATAGATAAATTGAAGACTGAAAAAACCAACTATTGAAGATAATGGAAAAGAATGGAGTATTGTATAATTAGTTATGTAACAGGTTGTAAGCATTTAGGATAGGTTACACCAGAATTAATTGCCAAACTGTCCCCAAACAACGAATTATAATCAAAATAATTATAAAATTAGGTATATAATTGAATGTACATCAACAACAAACAAACTCATTTTAAAATCATTTAAGAAGAAAACAACAAAGCAATTCCAAATAAATCCAAAGGTATCGAAAACACAATACAAATAAAGAACCAAAAATATTGCACAATAACACAAAATATACCACAATATAGAAAATATACTCCATCGTGGTATCATACGAAGACATTGATCCAAAATTGCTGACAAATTACTCACCCTAAAAACTAAATGATTTGGTGAAAAATAGCAACGTTATGTACCAAATAGTATTAGAACAAAATGAAAACCTAAATATAATTACAAATATTGCAAAAAATAAAAGCTTCTTAAGAACACTAACAATATAGTAAAATCATTAAGGAAAAGAAGAAATATATTTAAAAATAAAAATAAAATAATGGTAATAATAGTATTAAAGAAAATCTTAGTAAAGAAAATGAACTAAAAATTAAACTAAATTAAAATTTTAAAAACATAATCCATTTTATAATCTTTATAATAAATTTCTTTAAGAAATAATAATGGGGTAATCAGCCTTTTCACAAATGATATACAAAGTTTTTTTTTTTAATTATTTTGAGAATTTGAAGGAATATTAACTAATTTGATGTTTCTAAATAGATAATTATATTATATATTTCTATAAGTATTTGAGCTTAATTTGCTATCAAAGAAAGGAGGCTTATTAATTGGAAAAAATTATCATCTCTTTTGTCAACTATACTAATAATAATTCTATTATCAACAATTTTTAAGGAAATGTCGGGAAAAAAAAACATGTATTACAAGAATTTATACCAGTTTTAATTTTATTTAAATGAGAAAGGTAAAATGAGATAAACGCGATTTAAATTCTGGGTTGAAATAATTTTGAGAAACTGTAAGGTCATCTGTATACCTAAACAAACTGAATTTATTGTTGTTCTATTGTTAACTGTTATACTATTACTATCTGTAGTGTACCTTTATTTTGTTTACATTTTTTTGCCATTATAAAAAATATAATTTTTTTAAAAAAAACAAGATTTATAAGAAATTTAAATCTCTCAAAAGATATAGAACAATTAAATTTTAATTCCTTAAAATTAATCATAATAACATTAATTAAATCCTTCATATCTATAGAATTAAACAAATCTTCAAAGTCATAACTTTAAATAGAGTAAGTCTCGTTATCATTTATATAATTAATAATTTTCTAGCTATTTTCAATTACAACAGTCTTATGAAAACCATTTATAGTATTTTGGAAAATCTTTGATAAGATTTTACCAGTTTTAAAAAAAGAAATGAAAAAGTTCGATGCAAAGTTTTGCAAAGAACAGATTTAGCCACCTAAGGTGTACTTTTTTTTTATAATTATTATTAAGTTACCCAACTAAATACAAAAATTAAAATAAACGATGAAATATCGAAAAAAGGACAATAGTAAACTGTTCCAATATTAAAATTAAAGGAAGCAATAAATTATTAATTTGAATATATTTAAGCTAAATGTGATTAAAATTGGAGCAAAGGATATAAAAATGAAAAATGATCTGGTACGCGAAAAGAGATCTAACTAAAACAATACCTCTTGGATGGCTAATAATGTAAATTTTGAAACCAACAGTAGTAGAGTTCTAAATTTAATGAGTACTTTATATATATATATATATATATGTGTGTGTGTGTGTGTGTGT
>BMAW01120164.1:165801-188859 GCA_019974015.1 Nephila pilipes
CTGAATGTTAAATCCACGAAGCGGACCAGAGTAGCCACATTTGGCAAAATACCGTCAAATAATTCCTGTCATCAAGAGTGGTTGGACTTAACTGCATTCCAACCATTTAATTTACCGGATGAATTAATCAATTTTAATGTTTTTATCAGTGTGACATCACATTTTCTATCAATAATTTAACAAAGTTCCCATCAAGCTTTAGCTCTGAAATTTCGGGAACCGTTCTTACTTGCCTAACAAAGCAATATTTAGATATTTGAGACCAGTTTTAACTAATATTTCAATATTTTTTTTTAATAAACTTTGCCATCATATAAAAACGTTGTTTTTAAAAACCTTGGTTTTTATCTCGAATTATTTACAAGTGTTTTTATGAAATTTTGCAAGTTGGCTTACTCACTACATTGATTGGCACATTGTGCACGTCACATTTTACATTAAAATAGCGTGCCAACCTGGCAGTTTTAATGTTGCTTAAGAAAAAGGTTTGTTGTAAGAATAATGTAATATTATGATATAATGAAATGAAAATGATTTTCATTAAGATAAAAATAGAAACATAATTTTGATAACAATGGTGTATGTTACTTTTGTTTATTAGTTAAATAAATAAAGCTAATATGTTCATAGTATTAAAAACACTAAGTTGAAGAAAAAAATTATAAAAAATGTATCTTTCTCTTAGTATTTCAAACGATAAATTTATTTGAGAATCATCAGATATATAAACATATATATTCTTCACTGGAATAAGATAACGCTATATAGAACAGTAGGAATATCAAAAATATATTCGGTAAAAAGCACCGAATGATAAGAAAAGTCCAATATACCTGTACTTTCAAATTTTAATGTCCCTTAGGAAGTTTATAAACTGCATAAAAAGTTTATATGGTATTCAGATTATGATTGTTTATTAATTTCACAATTGACGAGTAACAAGAGGGCTCATGTCGATGGACTTCCTAATTTTGAATCTCGATCAAGGAACGAGGATGATACGTAAGCTAGCAATTCTCTACACGAATTTCCACACCACGCCAGACGGAAAGTGCTTTGGGCCTCGATCATATTTAACGTGCTTCAACCCCACTACACGCGAGTCTTTAGAGGCATCAGGGTTCGAACATGCGACTCAACGAAAACCACCGGCCGTGATCCTGATTACTACCTAGCCTATGATACTGGAATCCTAGCCAATGATATAACTATGATACTTTCAATAACAACAGAAAATACGATGTACATATGTCCATTTCTTTTTCATTGAATTATCGAAGAAAACAGGAACGAAAAGTGATGAGCGTTAAAGAATCTTTTACGGTTCAGCTAACTTATGATAAATATATAGAAAAAAAAAATCATATTCATAAATAAGATTTTTATTCAAAAATACCGTAAAATATTCGAAAGTTTAATTTAAACTTCCTTTTCTTGGCGTGCTGTCGGTTATTGGTCTCAACATTGCAGCACACGGAGAGCATTATTTTTCCTTACCTCAAATAGAATGATGGACGCGAGAGGATTAAAACAACTAAAATGTGCACATATATCAACACATTTATTTACATATGAGGGGAAAAAATGAATGATAAGTTTAAATTGAAGTAAAACAATAATAAATACAATAAATTTTTTGGCCTTCCAATAATTTACATTTGTTATACATAAAAAATGAATATCATGATGCAAAAATTCATGAGAGAGACATTAAGATAAGACGAAACTTAAATGCAAACTGGTACTTTTAGAGCAGTTGTAAAATACTACTTAAAAATTACATATATAACATAAAAAAGTTACATTGTTTTCCATTGTTATTTAGTTACACACACTTGAAGAACTTTCTTCTACTTTTTCTTAAACTGAATGCTACCCTCCCTTCAAAACGATGAGCTAGTAGCTTGTGTTATAAATAAAATGCAAACTTAATTTCTCGAACTCTTTAATCGAGATAGCTTTCGTTCCCTCTTTCAGCTCCAAACTTTCGATGCGAAACAATAACGAATCGACGCATGTGAACTTATCTAACGATATGATGATCCTTTTACTCCTGTGGTCGAGCAAACTGTTTGTGGCAAGGATTTAAAGTCATTTTCTGTGTAATCCCTGGAATTTTGAGCGGCTTTCGAAATGGGGGAGCAGGTTGCAGACCTTCAATACCTGATAATCCCCTTACAAATCTACAGAAGATGGAGGGTTGCCGTCACAAAAAGGATTGGCGCTCGTCGCCAAAACCGCTCTAAGTAGACACGCTTGCTCATTTAGGTTTACAGTGGACTACAAGTAAGAATTCATAAAACGATAGTTGATGGGTATAGTATGTTTCATTTTAGATGAAATTTTAGGTTTATATTTTATTCCCTAGAATATTTAAAAAATTAATTCACCCAAAAGTAAAGTCTTTTTTTTCCTCTTCTTTCGAATTATGTGGACAAATTTATCTATTTAATTCGAAGAGTGTTAAATAAAAATAAAGTGGAGAAATTTATGCCAAAGAAAAAAAAAAAAAGAAAAAAGGAACAATTATATTTATACCTAGCCATTATAAAAATTGAAAGGGAAAAGTCGACTTGTATACAATTTGTCACACCTCACATTTGGAATATACATTCCGTAATTAAGTAACTCGTTTTTATTCGCATTTCTTAAAATATTAAATACAATACAAAAGTCATAATAGTTCTTCTCTACAACTGATAAGTTATCATGAAATAATTACTTCTTGAATGCATATTATTATACAGTTTGCAAATTGACTATAATATTTAATTAAGTTTTTTTTTTATATCTACAAGTGAACATCTTACAAATGTTATAAGCATGAGTAATAAAAGGAAAAACATAATTAAAGGTTTTATACATATCGGAATTAAGTGTGATAGGTATTTAAGCAAGTTATTAATATATATATATATTTTCACTTCGTTTTCCTTCCTACATATTCGCTGAATAAAATAGGAATTTTTTAAAAAAAATTGAAAGAAATTTAATTTCTTGGTAAATTTGTCAAGTACTCCCCCTCCCCCAAAGTTTGTATTAGAAGAATTTGCTATACAGTTTTATGGATGCATGTTTTTAAAGAAATATTTGATCGATTACTTTTATAATCGAAATAAAGTTATATAGTTATAATTTTTTTAAAAAAAAAACAGTTGAGGCTGCCTGCTCCTAATGCTAAATAGTGGTTCTTTCAGACTGAAACATTCTGTAACATTAATGTTACACATTCTGAATTCACTATCCTAGAAACAATAACAACTTTAATTTGCTAATTTTTGTTGGAATCAATCCATTCTTTTTCCTGAAGAAAAATATGTTCTAAATTTCGTCTCCTGTAATGTAATGCTAAATTAGGTTTTGACATGCCATTGAAAGAAAAAATTGCGTATTTATCGAATATTTCAAAATTTTAAAGATTCAGTATAACAAAGCCATTCACAACATTGTACATCTATAAGAAAGTTAAGATACTTATTTTTTTGTTTTTTTTTTGTTACGAATTTTGTTCAGGCCTTTTGACATCAGGCGAATACAAAGTTTAATCAATATTTCTTTCCTTTTATCCCCTTGTTTTATAATAAAATGATTGAAACATAACCAAACGTTCTCAATATTCATTTCACAATCAGTCTAAATCTTGGCATTCGAAATTTCAATACATTCAGTAGAATGACAAATTTAGAGTTAACACCACACAGACAACGAAGGAAATTTTATAAGTTTAAGAGATAATTGTCGCCAAGTTGGATCCCTTCCACAGACGGGAAGAAAAGAGCTCGGAAAAGCGGGGTCGTTTTGATGTAAATGCGGAGTTGTGATTTAGAAGTGCGTCGGACACTAGAATTACTTATCGGTCTGTTAGCACAATGCCCGGATTTCCCCATTCAGACAAGTATTTGGACAACGATGTCTAATATTCCCCCGTCTCCAAAGTTGGGGACTATTCACAAACTGAGAAATTAAAAGTTAATATGTAGGTTTATACATTTTTTATAAATAAATGATATGTTGTAATATAATTGACGACGTATTTGATATTCAGTAAATAACGAAAAGAAAGTAATTATGATGAGTGCTTTAATACTCACAATAAGGAAAACTGCATAAATACTACATAAACCACTACATTTAATAAGTCTTTACAAAACTGGATTAAGCTAGTGCGTAAACTACTTTTAAGACAAAACTACAGAATTCTATGTAAAACTAAGTAACCTAAGTAAAAGCAGAAAAATTTAAATATTCAGAAGAAAAAAAAACAGTAACAAATATTAGATTTGCAAGTAAAAACTCAAATGTATATTAATCATTCTATTTTAGTCATCTTTGTAATATTCTATAGTCAATTATTAATACAAAAATGTGATTGGAAAGCTTAAAAAATCTCGAATTATTTAAACATAGAATCGATTGTAAAATTTTAAGAAATAATTTTTAATTTATAAAATCTTTTAATGTTCCAGCACACTTTTTGCTTATATTTTTTTGAAATTTACTTTATTTTTTTCCTGCATTCGTCATTTTTTTAACGGATGCTTTCTTTAAGATATTATAAATGAAAATAGATACATTTTTTGTCTCATTTCTTGATTTTGATTTTTTCTTTTACTTGACACCATGTAAAAGGAAGAAAAATACATAGATTCTAAAATTAATCTACAATTTTCAAAATTTCATCGAAAAATCAATTTTTATAAGAGTAACATAGTACAGCCACCAGCATAGTATTTAATAGAACTAGAAAAATTTTTGACCAGAAATTAAAACTTATAAAATCAAAAGGTTAATATGATCAGCCCTTGAATTGAGATACTTATTTACTACTATTAGGAAATGCATATGTAGAGTTTAAGATCCTAAAGAACTATCTATATCTTTAGACGCAGTTTCTGATGGTTTCGCTTGTCTATAGACGCTCTCGCGGTTTATTTGCTTTCAATTTGAATATTAACTATAATTTGCTATGTTTTTTTTCTCTCGATTTTCCTTGTGGGCAATGAATTTTTCTGTATTTTAATACAAATTGCCAGAACTGTTTTTATACAATAATACATTAGAATTTTTTCTTCCTGCACTATAATATTTTTTTAAGTGCTTTGTCTTTCTAAATTTATGTCATTTTTTAGTATTTAAAGTTTTAGTGTAATGTTTTCTAAACTTCTAATTTTTAACCTTTTTTATTTAATTATATATATATATATATAATATGATTAAATAATATATATATAATTTAACGAAATATTGTACGAACGCCTCTAAGAATGAATAATATGGATTTCACTGAATCAACATTTACAGCAATGATCTTAATAATGTAAAGAATAAAGATCATTTGTGCGTGTGTTGTACAAACTAATTTTAATGTATTTATTAAAATGAATTATAATATATTCTCTTTATTGTTATAACATTGACTTTGTTGAAACATTTTCAGTTCGCAGTACTCTATATATTAACAATATTTTTTTAAGATCTGCAAAACAAAAACAAGAAAAATACATACAAAATAATAAATCTATTATATTTACTAAAGAAGTAATTATGTCTGTACTACTATTGCTGACGTCTGAAAATCTTACACATGAATAAAACTTTTACTCTAACAGATGATCCCTGAAATTTATAGTCCAAGTTTTGAAATTTTATTCGTAGATTTCCTGACATTTTACTATTTTTCTCAGAATGAAGTAATTGTTTAACCTGTATTAGCTAAAAACAATTTGAAATTTTATCTGGTCTCATCGTAATTGAAATACGAAATGAAGACGACAGCAACATCATTCCAATATGATGAGATACTAAAGTTTTAATAGCCAAATAGAATTGATAGTAAACTCTATATATATATATTCGAATTACGAAATACAAATTAATAATCAATTATAAAATTATAACAAAAATATAAATTCACCAAATTTAAAATGTAACATTAAAACTAGTAAAAAAGCTAGTAGTACCACATACACACAAGTTAGTAAATAAACTTATTGTAAGCAGTACATATCATAATCTAATAAAAACAAGGCAATAATGTTGAAATAAATAAATAAACTGTTAAGTAAAGATGACAAAAAGTCAACAAAGAAAAAAAAAGTCTTTAAATTGTTGTACCATATTAAACAAAAATATACAAGAGCCCATAATAAACATGTATATAATCTTATAATAAATCATTCTGTAATAGCATTATAAAATTTAACTGTATTTAATATGTAATAACAAAACCAGCAAGTAAAAAAAGTTATTTATAACAATGGTCCTTATAGGCAAAATGCTATCTAAACCTGAAAAGCACAAATGAAGAAAAGGATAGACAGTAATGTCAAAAATAAAGATAAATCAATTAAAAATGCTGTTTCAGGCTTCGGATTGTGAATGCGTGTTTATACTAGTATTATGAATCCAATCCTTCGTATTCAGCATAATTACTTTTTAACGAAAAGTTAAGGAACCAAATGCAAACAAAAGTTTTCATTCAAAAAGTAACTGAACCAAAAAAATAAAGGGATAATTTTTTTAAACCAAGTTAAACTAGTCCATTAAAATAAAGTTTATACAATTTCACAATTTGAAAAATTGGGCAAAAAGGCTTATACATACCTACCATAAACTCATGTGATCTCATTAAAATTTAGATCCAATATAGGAAGTGTTACCATAAAATAAATCACCACTCAAATTAATTAATTGATTTTGTAAAATAAGAAAAAAATTGACGAATCTAACAAATTTTAATTATATTGAATAAACTTATTCTATCAGGAAAACAATTATAAAATGCACACATTCTAAGATTTTTTCCAGTGAAGTAAATAAACATTCTTTTTTTTATCTTTAAAATATATAATACAATCAATTGATTCATTCGCCATCTATTGGGAAATAATAATTGCTTTTTATAAAGTAAGTAAAACACAAACACATATATGTGTGTATGTGTTTTACTTACACACACCCACGTGTGTGTGTGTGTGTGTGTAATGCACGCCATGCATTCATACTCAGAAAAATATGCAAATTGTAGAGTAGACGCACTGTCCCCGAGCTATGGAAATGATATATAGTGTGTTGTATTCTTGGACAGATGATGCGAGATATAAGGAAAAGAATTCGCAGAGTCGACAATAATTGTGCTGCTCCTTCGTTCAGAGAATCGTCTTGTAAATTTGTAAATTGTTTTCTGTCTCAATGGAAGCGTTAAGTACTGAGAATGCCAGGATGCCGAAAACCGTGGCATTTCCAGTAGGTAGGCGAGTACACCATGGATATTGTGATCGGAATGAAAAGAGTAGGTTAGTATCTGCAACAATCGCAGTGGAAAAACTCTTACACTCATCTGTCGTACACCAGCTGTGGCAAAAAAGGTTGCAAGAAGATAATGGAGCACGTTCTAGGAATGGCGGTACTGCCAGAGTGGTGACAGCATGCGTCATGAAGCTTACACTGGAAATTCCTAAGGACACTTCCGTCGACATTTTGTGGCATTTCGAGGAACACTCGATGCTACCATACCGAGCAAGATCGTTATTCGCCGATTGACATCCGGAGGTCTACATTCATGGTGCCATAAAAAGGCAGCTATTTAGTCAAGAGCCCAAAGTCCCGCTTTGCAATGGTGTTGGAATAAATCCCCGTGGACTCCAGAATGGCACGATGTGGTGTCTTAAGATGCGCCATACTTTTGTTTAACCAATGATAGGCGACGAATAGGATTCTGGCGGTGACCTCGTGACAGGTCCAATCATGAAACAACTGTAGAATGCCATACCGCATGATTATGCTGCATAATGATTTGGAGGGGCCATTGCCTACGATTGTAGATTACTACAAGTCCTAATTGCTTGCAGTATGACGTTCCAACGATACATGGATGACAAGATCTATCTGGTAACACTATCCTTGCTTCAGTTGGTGCTGAATATCATTTACCAGCAGGATAGCGCCAAACCAATATGCTTCACTAAGTACTCGAATACTTCTCTGGCTATCCTTCTCCCCGGATCTCTCATCAATCGATCATATTTAAAACGTGATTGGACGTCATTTGCGTAGGTTTTCCTCATCGCTTTCAGAAGACGAACTGAGGCAAATGGTTGAGAAAAAAAAAGAGTAACTTTCCCTCATAAGACAATCAGCACACTTTTTGAGTCTGTATATAGACGTGTTGCGGAATATAATGTTGCCAAAGGTTGTTAAACAAATTACTGAGCATACTGTATAGTCGTTCTATTTATAAGTGTATCATCTCGTAACAAACATCTTTTATTGTTCGTTACTGTCTCCTTTTGCCAATTTCATCACTTTCTACGCATGCGTGCAGGGTGTTGCATTATCACTGTCATATAAGTGTATATATATGTGGGGGGGGGTGTTGTGTGGGGGCGTTTCTTTTTATACTTTGCTTCAAGTATGTGTCTTTCTTTTTTTATATCTTAGGTTTCCTCTATTAGGCCATACACTTCATGAATTAAAATATTTTTTGATGGCTCCATGTTCTCAATAACATTCTTCTGTAGGTGAACGTTGGACTCGTTAAACGAGTTTAAAACTACAAATCTGTCTTAAGCCAGATTTAGAATTAATAAATATTATAGTTTATCATCATTCATTCCCTTTAATCTCCCCCCCTCCCATTTGTTTGCTACTATTTTCAAGCTTAGTTTCGTACTAATTTTCTGATTTATCCTTTTGATTTTTTTTATCTTGTTTTCAATCAATTAGAGTTTCTTTCTTATTAGTTTGGTTACATAACTTTCTGTTTCCCTAATTTTTTAAAATATATATCCATTTTTTCTACTGTTATTTAAAAAAATCTATATGTGGATAATCTTGTAATTTTAACGAATTCTATTTTGTTTATTTAGTTTATAATTCTTAAATATTTCTAACTATCTAATTATTTTAATGTGAAATTTTATTCTAATTACACACATACATGTACTTATATATATATATATATATATAAGGACACACACACACATATATACATATAAAGTAAACTTCTTATCAGTTTACTTATTATGTACTTCGGATACCTTTAATTACAGAAAACAAAATATTATGAAAATTAACAGTTTCAAAAAATAAGTATATTTTCAATATTCTTATCATCACGAAAACTTATTAACTTATTACAGTGGATTTTCTGGGAAAAAAACTAATAGTTTATTATCATTGATGATTATATTGAACTTCCTCAATCATGTATTGATTTTATCATTTGAATTGCACGTTTCAATCCTACGATTTCATTAATTTCATTAACTGACTCTTAAACCTTTATGCTCACTTATAAACTATGCAAGTAAATCATTGCCTTTTTTAATTACTAAACTTATGTTCCCGACTATTATCGTAGTAGTAATAGGCTTACATTTTACAAAAGACAAAATTAGTTCTTGAAATCTTAGGATGCTTTCTTTTAGCTTTTGCTTGTCGAGTTTTATTTCAATTTCAGAATACAAATTACTCTTTAGGAATTTATTATTTTCAAATGCCTTTTTTAACGTTTATTTTACGGTTGCAATATTTTTTTTTAAATGAAAATTAGTTTTCGATATATCTCGTTACACACACTCGTGTAATCAGACAAATAATATACATAATTTGGATTTAAATTAGTATATTTTTACAAACTCTTTTGCGAGCACATACTTAAGATATGCGTACAACAAAATAATCATGTTAATAAATATGTAAGGGAATAATAATCCGTCTGTAGCTTGCTGAAGAAAATCTCAAAGCATTCTATTTGTGGATGCTCCCCTTTTCTCTCGGAACATGGTCTTAAGCAAAGTGGAGTGGGTGGCGGGGAATAGTGAATGGGAAGGGGTTTTCTTCGGTGATTAGTGAACGCTAATCCGACCGGTTGCCCTGCAAATCCGCTTTCCGGGAGCGCAAACTGCCGATTGAAATGCCTTTTGCCCACTTCCCGTCTGTGAGGGCCTTCCCCTCTCGCTAAGCGGTTGTCTCTACTGCGTATTTAAACTGCCACGAGAAGTGTCATGAACGAATAAGCTCCGAGGGGTTGTGCTTAACTGTTTACCTCAAGTATTAGATATATATGTTTTCTAGTCATGCTTTTGTTTGACATTTTAGAACTTGTATTAGTAAGATTTTATTACTAGAATTCTAAAAGTTTATGCTTTAAAAGTTATTTAAGTAATCAAATGTAAAGTGGATCAAAGCAGAATTACAACAGATTCTATAAAATACTCTCAAGCAGATAACAATATATATCATACCGAAATATTATTACTAACTGCATATAATTGTTTCCCCATTAAGTTTGTTGTTAAATTATTTACATAAACCATGACTTATTGTATATGATTACAAGTGTAATTTTATTAGTAATGCTGATCTTTAACTCTTATGCATTGATATTAAAAATTAAGAGATTGCACTTAAAAATGTATGTATATAAATCAAAATGTAAACTCAAAGCACATTAAAGAGAAATTTGTTCATTTAAGATCTATTTTAATTACATCGTACATTCATAAAATACAGAAAATTTTAAAGCTGTAAATTTACAATTATTGACTTAGATAAGTTTATTATAAACATAAGTGAAAGAGAATTCATGCTTTCTCCCGTTCTTTTTAAATTTAAATAATTGTTTTATTTCGAACAATGTCTGAAACAAAAGGGTTTATTGAAATAGAAAAAAAAATGTTACTAAATATTATCTCTTTACTTGATCTGAATTTAATATAAATGAATGTCTGCGTGAGAAAACAAATCATAAAACATTGTCAGATTTCGAAGGAAAACATCAAATATGGAACTTATCCCCCAACTTTTCATGAATTACACACACACACACACACACACACACATATATATATATATCTTAAATAAAATACGAGCTCCTTTCGAATTAAAATGATGTAGTTGCGTTGTAGTCCAACAACATTCCAATTGGGGGCTCTTGGTGTATTAATTAAAATATGAATCAGTAAGGCTTTCAGCAAACTAAATAGTTCTTTTTTTTAAAGTTGTTATTGTCCATACCCTTTGTCACATACAGAAGAAAGACTCACAAAAGCAGAGAGCTGCACGTCTCACATGTAAAGCGAAAAGAGACAGAAGATAAAAAGAAAGCAGCCAACAGCAAGCAGCGACTTTTATACCCGAGTAGAACGGAGAACTCCCGTAATTTTGTTAATTCAGCAAAAGGATTTCTGATACTATCACAACACGTGCGGTTATGCGAAAAGGAGGTTTTATAGCTAGTGTGAAAGATTTCGTTAAAAATTTGTGAGCGATTGGTTGGGCCTTAAAAAGAGTCAAAAAGAGAAAAAAAAGTTAAAAAACACACACACATACACACATAAAATATATATATATATCGATTGAAAAACTATCAATTGAGGAATCTTCTACATAATACTGACCTTCAAAAACCCTTCGAAGTTCATGTGTATAACATATCATAGTTTCGCTGTACCACGTAGGGGCAATTCCTGGATTTCCAGTCTTCACTCCCCTACCCCAGCATTAACTTGTTTGTTTTAGGTCCTTGAGCAATAAAATCCAAGTTAATTATCTCTCCGTATACATTTACATCTCAGCCCACGTTGACACAGTATTCATACGAGTTTGCTGGATCTGATGTTTCCACTTCCCAATTGTCGAAAGTAGGGTCAAGATAATTTTCATCAAAGTGTTCTACATTTACTACAGAGGCGAAGCCTGGGAGGGGCAGTGTGGCCATGGCCTCTGGTGGTACAAATGAGGGGGTGACAGGGAGTGGCCGAGCTGTCTAATCCTGTGTGCAACATCAGGTTATGGTCATTAGATCAAATAACTGTACTAGTATTGTCTTCGGGACATTATAGATACAAATACAGAATTTCAAGCAAGTACAAGTAGAAATGGTTCAACTCTGAGTTGTAAGACCTGACCTAAACAAATATACTTACATATATGTAAAATTAAATAAGAACTTGTCAAATATTTCATTCAAATAAGAAAAAAAATTCACTTTTTGAATTTCGAAATGGATGTGGCTGGTCGTGATCTGCTGTTGCCATGCAGCAAATACAATTAGTGTGTCTGTGTCCATTTAGATTTTTAAATTATTGCCTTGTGGTCCTTGAACAATTCATGAAAGAGGCATTGAGTAAGTAATAATTTAATTATTCAACTTTTTTTTTCTTAGAAGAGCTGAGCAGCGTTGATATTGTTTATTTCATACTTTGACAAAGTTTCACTTGTAGCTAAATTTGTCATTTATTGTTAAATCATATTGATTTGTTTTATACAATTCGTCAAATACATAGGAATGTTAAGGTAAATGTTTGTTTTGTTCATTTTTAAACTTTTCAATGGTTTTGCAGTTTTACTCTTGTGTAATGTTACTTATTTGTTTTAATGTATTAAACTCGAAATCATTGAATTTTACACTTATCTTTCAATGCATTTGTGATATTTTTTTTTATATTTCTCCGAGTATAAAGGTGGGGCAAATTTAGTCGGGGGTGGCCAATTTATCTTTCGTATCCGGGTGATCGAAATCGACATTATCCCGGTGATTTACTCCTTCCATTCTTCCTTTACAAATCCCACCTTATCGAAGCAATTCATAAAGGTTATCTCAGTAAACTTTTCCAATGCCTTCTTGCACTTTCATGATACACGAATATTTCCAAAATCTCCAAGAAATTCGAAGTACGTATAAGTTTTTTCCAGTTGCTTTCCTACAGAATTCTAGAGACCGAGAAAAAAATTGAATTTTAAAAGTTCGAATTATAGAAATTTAATAATATATTCATTTATATGTGCGTATACACAAACACACACGCTGCACTGTATTGCGACCTATAGTATATTTTTTAAAAATTGCTATTTATATATATTCCCGTAGAGAAAACATTAGAAGTGATCGGTCGTTTTCTCTTATTTCTATATTTAAATTGGAATTTTTTTTGTTTACTTCGTTTATCTGAACAACAAAATCAAATAAAAAGTACATTTTAACAAATATATTTAGTGATAGAGCTACTGTAAGGTATCCGCCTACCTTTAAAACGCGATTTTCGGTCAAAAAATCAATTTATTATTTACGGTCTATTATTAAAGCCGGATTTCTTAGTTTTCTAGAACAGTTTCAATTTTGTTTCTATCTTACCTAGAACTTGAGTTATAAGTATTTTAATAATAGTATGTGCCAAATTTTAGAACTGGAAGTAGCATTCTGCTACCGGAAATTGAACTTAAATGTTTGTTTTTCATTTATATTTTACGTAATATCGCCATCAAAATATCTTCCAACATACAAGATGAATTTCCTAAGATCCAAAATGCAAATGAATATTTTAATGTTGTTATATGATAAAGAGTACTAAAGGAAGTTTTTGCTTGTTTGAAAACTGTGAAATTGGGTGAATATCATGCAATTATACAATTTACGAAGGACATCAAGGCTGTTTAAAAGTCTTAAATAAGCTGAACATTGAAAAACCGGGCTACTTTACTGAAAAGGGCTACAAAAAGTTGGATTACAATCGAATCAGAGAATTGAAGTGTTATACAACACCTGTTAAATGTAAGCGTAAGAAAGTTTTAAAGGCCATCAGGAGGGAAAAGATAACTTATTTAAGTAATGCAGATAGTGAACGTTACAAATCAGGGGCCTTTTAATATTAAATGTTTATTTAATTAGGTAAGTTTCTGGGTTGAAATGTATTTTCAACTTTTTCTCAAAATCAAGATTTTCATATCTGGCTTCAGCGCAAAGCATCGTATTGCAAAAGTTACGTATATAATGTTATGAAACTTTCATGGAATACTCTATGAAAGTGAATTCAATACTTAAATCTCTCCTATTGTTATAATGCGATTACTTTGCATTTTATTGATGATAAAAGTCATAACTTATCACAAATTTTTACGGTTTTTCTGTATGTTAAAGTACGACTTCCTATAACTATTTAGTTTTCAGGATTATAATTGTGAGAGAAGGAATTGATTGTGAAATCCTAAATTAAATTCAATTCATCATAATAAAATTTACAGAATTGAAATATCTCTATTTAAATTTCAGTTTTGGTGTTTTGCACAAGTGCCATTTTATTGCTATTGTTATGTATTTTTTGAGCTGAAATATTAAAACAATTAATAATTTTTGCAAATTTTACATTATATTTTAAGTTTTTAGCCATATCTTATAGTATAATGCATATGAAAAGTTATTTTTTCAATTATTTAAAAAAATCCTCTTCGAAGGTAGGCGGATACCTTAAGCTGAGGATTAATCATGTTATTATTATACTGAGTTATATATATATATATATATATATATATATATGTACACACACACACACACACACACACACACACATATATATATATATATATATATATATATATATATATATATATATGTTATATACATATATATCGGTTTTCAGGAGATTAAATACCTACAAAATGTGTTTAATAAATAACTACCGTAACGGATATTAAATAATTTTCATATTCGTAGACATAATTTATTTCATTTTTATTCCTCAAAATACTCAATGTTCGAAGTAGTTATTGGTAGGAATTTTAGGTTTTAGTGGTTAATACCAATGAATTCCATTGGTATTAACCATTGGATGAAATTGACCTCATTCTCTGGGTCAATTACATGAACCATGGATTGCATGAAGCTCTACTAATATAATGGAATGTAGCAAACACATTAAGGAAGATACGTAATTATTAATAATAAGCAATGATAGTCAGTGACTCATTGTTAGGGTTGACTTAATCCTTGGTCATATTACTATTGTTTTATTACGTTGTTCTCTCTCTTATCGAAATAAAATCCCTTTTTTTTCATAATCTATGGGGCCATCAAATATTTAAAACTGTTGTTATTTATTCGGCGTTAGCATGTGAGTTTAACTTGTTTACTTGAGAGTTTCAAGAGAGGAATTTTCGGCTGACCTCGTAATTTCAAACCACGTTGAAATAAAAAGAGCGATAACGGAGGAACTAATATATTGCTCTCCTTACTCCCACACGGTGTTAAATAGGGCATTAAAGTCCAGTTCAATTTAACACGAAGTATTCTCCTTTATTATGCTGGATAGACTTGTGAGGGAGAGAATAGTTTGAACTGATGATATTACACGACCATCTCTGATCATGATGCTCGTAACCATGTGCTAAGAGCGGTCCTATCAATATACAATGCTCCCTCTACAATCCGGCACTCCACCTTTTCGACCCTGTCAGTAATTGGGCATTTTTACACAGGGTGGTAAATCATAGAAAATTACTTTATGTCTGCTGTTTTAATGAAACAATGTGGGCTATCAATATAAAACTACATTTTTGTAATTTTTTTTGTAGGCTATCAGTACAAAACAACATGTTTTTAATCATTACATTTCGTGTTTTTAATACTTTAATTGTGTGTTCTGCATTAAATTTGAAACAATAATACATATTTTTTTGCCATTTAAATGCATTATTTTCAGTCATTTTCCCGTAATCTGGAGATACTCTCCGAATTTTTTAGAGATTTTTGTATTTATTTGCGACTTTAGAGTTTTTTTTTTATATCCACAAGAAAAATAGGCTTTGTAATAAAGTTGAGTCTCTTTGTGACTTCATAGCAAAGATGGAAATTAAATTCCGGGTTACAATTGATAGAAATAAATGAAAAAATGCTGTTGAAAGGATTTGTAAAGTTTATGGCACTATCGCCCCATAAGTTGCGTTTCTGTGTAAGAAAAGTACTCTCATACTTTACCAATTGCCTAACTTGAGATTTATTTTAGCATGCTGCCTTTACTGCTAAAAGAGTTTTTCTTATAAAAAGTAGGCTTAAAATTCTCGACTATTCTTTTCGTTCGCCATATTTTCAGCTAACTACAATGTTCTGACCCTTAACAGGATTTGAAATTAAATTAAAATTACTATTATCATAGAAAGGATTTGAAATTAAATTTTTTAAAAAAAAGAGCGAGAGAGATGCAACATTGAATGCAATTCATTATTTAGAGACAGTTAACTCCAGAAATTTGTTTTTAAAAGACACGAAGAAATTGGAAGACTAGGCGAATATGAGAAATGATACGTGTAAGAAATATATTTTGGAGAATAAAAATAAAATCATATAAAAAATTGTAAATGTTTCATAACATTTGTAAATACTCTTGCGTCCCATCTTATATTTTAATTTGAATTCATCAATTATAACTAGAACAAGTTCGTAATGTAATGCTAAAAATGAATAAGCCCTTAGTGTTTAAAGGCTTTTTAACAAAGCAACATGCATCATTTTGTATTTAATTAACTTGGAGTGCAGAAAATAAAAAGCAATATATCGATACAATATAAGATCAGTTTATTAGCTATATTACCCGTTCTGCTTAAGGCTGAATATTTTAAGTAAAATTCAACAAAATTTTGGAAAAGTATTTTAATATAAATTTTTAATGTAAGCAAACAAATAAATAAATAGGACAATAACCAAAAAATTCTTTAGAGAGCACTTAATCTGGAGTGTGATATCATGTGACGTAACATGCCACATCTAGTATTTATAGTGAAGTAGAAATCAATGCGGAAGCGGAGATATATGTGGTCAGACAACCAAGTATGGTTATTCTGCACCAAACAACGAAAACTTTAATCTGAATGCTTAAAAAATGGAAAAAAAAAAGGTAAGATTTGGTTGACAAAAAGGGTCGAAAATAAAGAAGCATCGCTAGGGTGTCCCAAGGGTGAGTCACACTTGTTTACCAAAGACAGTAAACCTTATAGCAAAGAAAAAGATCAATAGGGTGCCTTGGATGAGTGATGCCCGTATCTACCTAAAGAAGATAAGCCCATAATAGCGAAAACGGAGGGAAAAAAACAAAAACAAAATTTGAAAACTAATGCCCAATTAAAATTTTGTACATAAAATTCGCTAATTTATATGTTTAATCCATTAAAGGTCAAATCTTCATTCAGTATACCGTATAAATATTTTGCTCTTGGATTAATAGATTTTTGATGGAACGATATTAAAATTTAAGAAATCATGATTATATATAAGTTTTTTAGCGGTATTCTCTAAAATTCTCTAAATATTGGTTAATTAATTTTTGCATTCGATATAAATTTGACTTCTTATAATAACCTGGAAGATATGCAGATGGTGCAAGAAAATCGTAACTTTGTGATGTTTTGTTCAAGCGCTATTCGCAAAAGTATGCAAAAAATAGCTACAATGTTATTAATTAAGAAAAATTTTAAAAACAAAAGAGAATATTAAATAAAATAATTTAGAGAAAAGTAATTCATATAGAAAGATTTTAATTAATTAGAATTTAACTACACACACACACATGCATGGCTGAGGAAAATGAAATGCGGAAATTAGGGTTAGAGTTAGGACACAGATATCATGTGACGTAATATGCCACAGTTCACCATACCGAATCTGGTTGTTTGCACAAGAGAATAAAAAAGTAGAAAAACAAACAGTGTAGCAATAAAATTCAAAAGAATATCTCACAAGGTTTTGTTTTTGGGATTGATTTTGAATAGAAAGATTATCAGTATCATGAACGATGTAAAAATTTGGTACATTTTGCTGAAAATATTTTTAATGGTGTGAAATTCAATCGGATATCATTAATGTTTAATCAAAAATAGAATCATATTTTTGAAACAAAGAGCAAACAAATATAGAAGAATAACAATCTTCAAAAAACTGCATTCTGCAAAAAAGAACAAACAAATAAATGACTATAACAAACTTAAAAAAAGTACGTGAATTTAGATAATCGAAAACAACGAAGAGCGTGATGCCATAGGACATAATATGCATCAGAATTATGGGCATGTAAAACGAAAATCTGCCTCATCGATTACTTAAACACTAAATTTCTAAAACTCTGATTTCGGGAAAATCGTCATCGAGGAATGGAAGGAAGGGGCGTACCATATAATCACTCATAGTTTGAACGTACTAAATTTCGTGCACGTATCGATTTCGTTAAGTCCCTCTGATTTAAGAAAATGTATTAGAATGTGCCTCTTTTGAGAAAAATAAGATTCGGATAAAATTGTTGCATTTGCAAGAAAACACGGAAAAAAGGAGAAGGGAAGGCTTCTCGAAAAATATAACTGAAAATAAATTAAATTTTTTTTTTTATAAGAATATACTTACGGTTCCTTTTACTCATTAGAGAAACACCCTAAAAATTTTACAAAGATACAATCAACGATGTGGATTTGTAAAACGGACAAATAAACAAACAAACAGTCAAATTTGCATATAAGACTGACCGGACTATCCATTCTACACAAGGGTGAATATTTAAAATAAATATCAACAAAAATCTATTAAAGTATTTAGTTTTAACTTTTTAAAATGAGAGAATAGCGAATGTGAAAACAAGAATAAGAATTTCTTAAAAAAAAACTAAGGAAAATGACAAATTGTCAGTGACATAGACCATGATGTCACGTGACTTAATATGTATCAATGCAATCAGAAACGGAGCGAAAATCTTAGCAAAAGCGGATCGAGTAGGGGAAGGTGAAGAAATGTATCCTTTGACTTTTATGCAATTAGAATGTTATAAGAAATCCATTAATTAATATATTTCCTGGTTCTTTTTTTTTTTTTAAAGAGAGTCAAATCTTCATTTCATACACCGTATGAATACTGTGTTGCTTGCATCAATAGTTACGGGATAGAACGATTTAAAAACTTCAAAAAAAAAAAAAAAAATCTAAAACTGATGCTTCAAAGTGCTATTTTCCTAAATTTGTCAAAATCTGGTTAATAAATTTATATGCTAGAAATAAATTCAGGATCCTTTAAAAGATATTCAGATTATGTAAGAATCGTAATCTTGCTACAATACATTCGTTCGAGAATATTATACAAAAGATCGAAGGGCCGTAAAAAATATACAAAAAAATTCCCTTCAACATTATTGATTAAGAAAATTTTTAAAAAACATAATATGAATTTATTAAAAGATAGAAATATTTTAAGAAAAGAAATTTAAAAAGAAAACCTTTTAATTTGAAATAAACACAAAAAAAGCTAAGTGGAAGAAAAAAGAAAGTAACAAATGAAGAAGTTAAAATGCGGACATCTTATCCCCTTATATATATATATATATATATATGGGTGTATAGTTTTGGGAGATTTGAGGAATAGGTAGAGATGTTTCGATCAGAAAGATTATTAGTACCACAAATGTGCTGTTAATAAAATTTGGAACGTTTTGTTTAAAATTTGTTTACTGGTAATTAGTTCGATCGGATATCATTATTAAATGATTAATTCGAAGCAGAGTTGCAAGTTTGCAACAAAAAATAAATAAAACGTATACGAATGGTAATCTCCGAAAATTAATATTCTGCTACAGAGAACAAATAAACGAATAACTAAAACAATCTTAAAAAAACCCACCTAAATATTGCTTTAGTTATGAAAGATGTGGAGCAGCAATGCAACCATTATCTCTCTGCGTGAATATAGGTCCCAAAAGTGACTATAAACAGTGACTTTATGTGACGTAAATTGTATCAGTATTATGGACAGCGAAGACAAAATCTACCTAATCGGTCATTTTTAACACAAAATTTTTAAGAAAATCAAACGAATTTGGAAAAAAATTGTTTCGAGATACACATCATTGTTACCCATAAATTCAGCGTACGAAATATTGAGTATCTGCACCTTCACATTTTTGGACTACGTCGTCCACATATACACACACGCGCACACGCATTTTTTTTTATTTGTATAGAAAGATTTAGTCTAAAACGAATTCTAATGTGATTCCATTATTTTTAACAGATTTTAAAAAAATTCAAATTGTATTAAAAAGCTCTATTAAATAAGCATCTTTTGGGCAGGAAAAAGTTTGGAAAAAATTGTTACATCAACTAAAAAACAACAAAAAAAAAAAAAAAAACTGGGGAAAGGGGGTGTTTCCGAAAAATATCACTAAGAATAAGATTGAAAAAAAATTACGGCTCCTTCCATACATCAGCTATGTACCCAAAAGCTTTTGAAGTGATACGATCAAAGGTGTGGATTTGTTTAACGGACAAACAAACAAACTTTCAAACAAATTTCAAATTTTTGCATAAAATTATTATATAGTTCATCAGGAACTGATTTAATTGCATATATTACTTACCATGCTTGCTGTCAGGACTATCCGCCATTTCCAGTTTTTCCTGAAAAAAAAATCAGAAGAAATTTTAGAATTGTTGATGATATTTTTTCCAACAATTTGATTAAATAATATAAAATTTATGAATTAATGGACAGTTCAATATTTCAACAAATGCCAACATTTATACCAATGCTCATTAAAATTGCATAGTCTAAATTTTAAGCTTATCATGAAATATTTAAATAAAATACGATTAAACCTTTGTTTTTTACTAGTAATTGCATCATGGAACAAACTGTATTACATTCATTGTAGCATTGTATTAACTTCTACGTTTACTATTGTTACAAACCTACGATGACATATACCGGCAACGTTACTTTTAAAGGTATAGAAACATCCACAAAGATTTCGCTGGTCCCAAAGGAAAGCTTAAGCAATGGTCCCTCCCACACTAACTTTGAAGATGAATTTGGCGATCATTTTGATGACTTGGCTAGAAACTTGGTGACTTAAGCGGCAATATGAAGGTTCTTTGATATACTAAATTTTTTTTCGAAATATTGATAAAAAGAGAAATTATAGAATTTTCCTGAATATTTCCTGTTACGTCACACTTTGCCTGAATAGCTATAAATACGAAAGATGCGAAGCAGGAGTGAATCAGTTGGGAATTGGCCAAGTGAAACTGTCGAATTTGACTGAACTAATGTGCAAGAAACAGCCCGAAGCTGCCGGGGAATCTGTTGGGACTCCGTGCGAAGTATTACTGTGGATATTTTTTCGTAATGCGAACTAGTACTGAAAGTGCTGCGACTGTCTTTCCAAGTGTTGTTTTTTATTTTGTTGTGTCGCTAATATGTACAAGCACTGCATTTCCTAATTATACTGTTAATATGTCCAAGTTTTGCTACCTGTGTTCGCCTTGTGCAGAATATATGTAAATAAAGCGTCATTTGCCATTATGCTTCTTGTTAGACTGATTTCACCGTTATTTTTTAAAGACTATTCCCACATACTTGCGACATTTGCTACATGAGATCTATTTACCCCCAATGAATTATTATTAATAGTTAATTTCATTAAATATTCAAAAATAAAAACTAAAAAGAGCTCTTCTTTGAAGCATTATACGAGTATTTACTATTATTCTATAACCAGTTTATTATACAGCTGAATAGAAGCTTATTTATTTCATTGTAATTTGTATGTCATTCAATAAACGTGTAATGCAGTTTTTGTTTTTATAAGTGTCTTTCATAATTTTTTTTTATCATTGTTTAAAAAATCCATCAAATTATATTGAAAATTAACACTGAAAGCAATATTCTTTGCATTTAATTATGTAAAAAGGCATAGTTTTATTGAACTTGAGTATAAATAAATAGTTTTCAAGCTTTCAAATTTTTTATGGAGATTATTATTACATACAACAAGTTGCATAAATATTTCGCTTCTTTTAAACATGAATATTTTACGGAAGTATAATATTTGAAAAATATAATGAAAACCAAAACAGAAAGAATTGAATACTATTATATTATTTTGGTTTCATGTATCATTATAAATTGGAGTATATATTCAGGTGCGTAAATCCTTATTAATCAGTTTAAAGAAAATGCTTTTCTGTTATGCTGAAATTGGATAAGTAAATAAATACTGCAATGTTGAAAATTATAAATATTAAAATATGTTTGTACTTTAATAAAGAAATAAAAAAAAAACACCGTAATCTAAAGTTCTTATCAATATGTTAAAATTTTAGACTTGAGAAACGTATCTAAATTGAAATATATTTTTTTATACTACTTAAGGGTTTCCCTTACGCGTGATGTTTGTTTTTAAATTTAATATTCAACTATTTTACATTTATAATACCTTACTTATTGAAATTAAACCATTTGAAAGCTATATTATTACGATACGATTCCTTAGAACGAAGTGGTGTGATAATATATTGAAATTCATAATAAATGTAATTTTAAGGGATTTTATTATAAATTATATTGTATTAGAGTACGATACAGTTTTTAACAATACTTATAAAGACAAATAAAGTTGTCTGGATATTTTCCGTACATTTCTTTTCACAAAATATCACAACTTTGCACTCATGTTTTATTCGTTCAATTAAATTTGTTAACCTTGTATTATATTCATTACATTTTTATGAAGTCAAATCCTTCAGATCCTGCAAAGATTAAACTCTCATATTCTGAACGAAACTATGAGGTAATTCTCAAACTATCAGTTTCACAATTATAAATTGCTTATGCGAATAATTATTGCACAAACCAGTGAGGGCGGTAGCATCTTTGTACCTTGTGAATCAAAGATGAATCTGTTCTATCCTATCACTATTTGCTTTGAGAGAATATCAAACCACGCGCATCTGTATCCATAGCTTAATCATGCGTAGCAAATACTAGATTCCATTCAGCTCCGTAACATTTCAATGGGGGCAATTTCAAAAGCGTTGATTGAACTCCCATCTACACATAATTCAATGAATCTGCTAATCACGTTAGACATTCGCACTCAGCAGCAGTTTAACAGTACATAACAAACGGAACTAATTCCTAATCAAAACTGTGTGTTGAATGTTAGTGGTTTAGCAATGATTTCAGGCACTTGTTTATTGGTGACATAAATTAATAATAAAAGCATTGATACAAAATGGTAATGACTTTGAGAGGAATGCAAGCAATTGCCATTATCAGAAGATATTCTATCACAATTAAAATATATCTTGTTTTTAAACAGTGTGAAAGATATGGTAATGATGATGGTTTTTCAGTAAAATTTGCTTTGGAAATGTTTTAATGCTTAGAAATATACAAAATTTCAACATTCAAAATAAAGAAAATTAACACGTTTTTTTTCTTTGCTCGAAATTACAACTGAAACCCTTTAAATA
>BMAW01120164.1:191859-204442 GCA_019974015.1 Nephila pilipes
TTTTACTGTGATAATGTTTTTTCGTTTTAGTCAACAATGTCATCTGAGTTAATCCTCTAAATTGGTACTATTTTATAAACGTTTTTGACTGCTTTCCTCCCAATTAAAAATGATATTCTTTTATTTCTACGTATTACTAAACGAAAATATTTTAAGGAATGTGGCATTAAAATTACTTTAAAAAAATGTCAAAATGAATATCTAGTATACATTTGATTATATTTGAAAAATATAATAAAATATTACATTCGAAAATTTAATAATATATATATATATATATTATGGTGATGAATAACAAAAAACGTAATATTTTTAGGCCCTGAAAAGACTTAAAATTACAGTAATTAATTTTTTTTAAGGTATGGCAACTCAATATATTCGAACTATGAGCTAAACTTTCTGTGTGTTATTGATAGTTTGGTATGAAAAAGTTACTCTTAGAAAATTTCTTAGTGCTACATAAAACTAGCATTCGAAAATACGAGAATTTAAAAGTATTTTAACCCTAAAAGAAGTAAAAAAAATATTTATTTTTAAAAAAATAATTATGGATGAATATCTATGTTAGAAACAAACCATGTAATAAACAGCTGTAACAAACAGTGTGGCTAAACAGTTTTTAGATTAATGTGACTGAATCAGGTATAGAGAACTATCTGAGTTCGACATGTCGAAACATGAAGTCCATACGGTTAATAGCTATTAGAATACGATTAGTCAGAATACGGTTAATAGCTATTAGAATACGATTAGTCAGAATATGGTTAATAGCTATTAGAATACGATTAGTCAGAATACGGTTAGTAACTAACTAGCTTCAGTTTGCACTGAATTTTCATCTAGATGCGGAGTTTTGCATGCCATCTGTTTTTAACAGTTGAAATGGAGTCGTATTTGGAGCAGAGGTATGTGACAAAGTGTTGCTTTTAACGTAGCAAATGTTCAGGCAAAATTTATAAAATGATGCAGAATGCTTATGAAGTTGATTGTTTGTCTCGATCAAATGTGAATATGTGGTTTCGGAAATTGTGAGATGTAACGGGGGACGTGTAAGAGAACAAAACAACGGAGCGTCTTCGTACTAACCGAATATCAAAATTTAACCGCACTAAGTTGAAAAGCAACATCCGATTAACAATTAGATTGCTGAAAGAGAGTTTAAACATCAGTTAAGAAATGCTGCCTATACAATAATTTTAGAGGATTCAGAAGAAAAATTATTACTGTGGACAAATCATGGTGCTACGCCTACGATCTGAAAACGAAGAGGATGAGTGTGGAATAAGTTAGCTGAAACTTTCAAAAATGGGAAGAAATTTCTTTTCCAAAAATCTCGATTGATGACGATATTGGTAGCTTTTTTTTGTTGCACAGGAATGACTCAGTTAAAATTTGTTCCTGTAGGACTAACAGGGAATGGAGCTTGCTATTTAGAAATTTATGAGCTCTAGGATTATTTAAAAACGAAAATTGAATTCACAAGAGGGAAATTACAATAGTAAGATCCAAAAATGACGATGCTAAAAATATCTTTGTTACATAGTTTGAATGAATTACCTGTATCGTTCCATAAATCATACTTATAGCTTCTATTTTTGTGAGCTATTACAATAATTTTCAATGAGAACTACGAAATATAGGAGTTAGTTTTAATTTTCTCGTACTGGAAAGAAAATTTAATTTCTGTCAGTCATCAAGATGAACTAGGTAAAAGGTATTAATAGCAAGCAGTTATGTGAAAAGGTATGTTTTCCAACACCAACGTAATAGATTGAAAGATCCTTTAGACTTTGATGAGCTTGACTGCGCTAGCAACAGACTTTTAACAGAGTGACTATTCGCTATTATCGAACTAATTGCATTATGCGATTATGTAACTTTTTGAGGAAAAAAATTAAAGGCGAACTATCACATATATGAATTTTGATAATCTGTATGAACAATAACAATGATATTGAGGATTCTGCGGAATTTATTTTAGATATTTTCTCGTTGTATCCGTCTAATCCCAATGTGCAAGAAGACAGGAAAACGTCTATATTAAAGCTTTCTACAACTTTCTCATTTTATATAATTGTAATAAGTTTTTTGAATGATTTTGGTGATGAAAAAAGTGCCAGGGATGCTATCTTAAAAATTGTGCATACAAAAAAGGAAATTTCCGTCCATCAATGATTTTTTTAAAATTGTTGTATCGATCGGCTATCCTAAAAAGAGTACTGGATCCACCCATTTCCCGTGACGGCCACTAAACAAAATATTCTTTAAAAACTTTAGAGGAAAAACTTTTTATTTTAGAAAGGAAAGATGCCTTTTTTAATAAAAAAAATTAAAACTTAAGATTTCGATAATATTAGAATAAATACTTGAAATAAAAAAAATAAAATATTTCGATTGACTACCTGACATTCAATTTAGTTTGTGATCTGCGATGGTATTACAAGATATTAACACATGGAAACTTTAACAACAAAAGGAATATATATGATCAAGCAACATGTTAATTTTTGAAAGATAATAGGTTATACCTAAGCATTTTGGAAAAATGTTTACGTCTTCAAAGTGTACTTCACTGATTCTAATGAATAGCAAAACTTTTGAATGGAAAGTGTATTAAGACATCGGACAGGATAGTATTTGAACTATTTATATACTTTTGATAAAATGTAGAATGTTAAAAACCTGACCTTATTAAAAAGGTTTCGTGGTATTACGCATAAATTTGTCATATTTCTGTTATGGCTCATCTTTTAGTGTTAAAGGCGAAACTTTAAGCTTTTGAATAGACATTTAAAAAGATTATATGTCTTTCTTATTGTTATTTGAAAAAATAACTTTTCGAACTAAATTTTGACCTCGAGGACTAAATTTCCAAGGAATAGCTTGCTTTTGATTTCTTTTTAGTCAATTTTTTTTTTTGCTAGGGGTTCCCTTTTAATTAATTTTGGGTTATTATTTTTATTAAATGTTTGTATCAAATCAATTAATTTTACTCAAAACAATTTTAAACTAAAATAATTTTAAAATTTACGCTACGTCCCATAATAGCCTGAATTGGAGCTTAATTTTTGCTTATGCTATATATATGTGTGTGTGTGTAATTTGCTTTGGTATAGATATTTTGAAATAAGTTGCTTTTTATTGAGTTACACTTTCGATTATTGATCGTTATGCGGTCCTTGTAAATTTATTTATAACACCTTTGATATAAAATAGTTAAAAAGTAATAGTACTCATGTTTTCATGTCGAGGGGTAGTCGAGAATTTGTATTTTTTCACTATTTTCTAATATTTAATCTTTTCTTATTATGAATATTTAATTCGGGGATAGTTAAGAAAATCGAATTTATATTTTTAAGCAAAGTTTAATCGTGAACCGTTCATACCCTTCAGAAATTTATTCTTTCGCTAACGATGGTAGGGTTCGAAATTATTACCATATTCTTTACGCGATGACTAATCTTTTTTTAGTAAACAGACCTTTCTTAAATTTTCTAAAAAATGTCATAAATATCCGCAATAAGCACCTCTTGACAAAACCGTATCATCTACAATCTAGTGAATCTTTATAAAGTTTCCATTTAATTCAAGACGCTTACAAGGAATTTCGCAATAAAAAGAAGCAAACAAAATCTCTGATTCAAAGTTGTTTTCCACTCTTAAAATAACAAACATTTTTTTATAGATTTACGTACAACTTTACGATGCAAGAAATATGAAGATAGAAAAAAGTAGTAAGCACGTTATGTCAATATGTATTTTAAATGTTTACGGAGAAAAGTCGCAAGCAGCATTTTAATCACGCAATTTCACATTGACAACGCATGTTTTGACTTCAAAGAACCAACATCCCTTTTGAATAGAAGTCATTTGAGCAGGTGAATTTCTTTAAGCTCTGGTATAAATACATAACTACATTCCACGTACTGAAATAACTCCTTTTCAGCATTATTTCCAATTTCTCTTCTTCTGAAAGGAAGTCAAAATTCTTTACTGAGGAAGACCTTTCAAAGAAACACCTTCATCGCCATTCCCTCACTCCTTCGGTATCCTTTCTTCCTGTTCTTCCTACCGTCGAAGAAAGAATTTAATTTATTGTTGAGGAGCAAGAAAAAGATTTAAGCAACGTGTTCATCATTCACCCCAATCAAAGCCCAATGGTGTATGCTTTTGGCGCCTGCAGAAAACCGTCCGTCTAAAGCTTCTAAGGTACACAGGGAAGAAGGATATTCACGGTTCCTCACACACCGATTAAGAGAAAATATTTGTTTTTGAGCTCCGAAGAACACTAAACTTGTCTTCAGCTGTAATGGAAACCTTTTAGTAGAAGTAATTGACATTCCGCATGTCCTCCCCGCCCCCCTTGTCTCTTTCTTCGCAGAGAAAAATCATTGTCGGTGATTTTAACACACTCTTCAGGCAGGGGTGTAGGTAAGCGAGAGGAGAACGGATGGGGAGGCAAACAACACAGCGCAAAGCCCACGGTACATAAAAGAACTCACACACTCGGGATAACCCTCCCTTATATGATTTACACTTTTTGTAACCTTCCTTTTTTTGAGTAACTCGCACGTGGCAGTAAGAAAGAGAGATGCAAAAAAAAAAAAAAAATCTCTTCAAAACGGTGAGAAATTTTCAGACTTTTTTATACTTTTTTATTCGCCCCTCTTCGACTTTGCTTTAAAGAAGCGAACGGGTGGATGAAAGAGAGAAAGAGTGAGGGGGGAGGGATAAGATAAAAAAAAGAGGGTATATTTTTCACAAAGTGATGCATTCTTACGCAGGCGATAAAGTTTAAGGAAACTAGGAATTGAAAAAAAAGAGAGCGGTAAAAAAAAGAGGGTAGGGAGGGAAACGTCCTCACAGAAGAACCGTACGTTCGACTTACACAGCACAAAAGAATTCGCAAGGCGTGAATGGGGAGTAGGTTGCGCCGACAAGTTTAACCTTACATTGGGCTTTAGTTACACGACTCACTGTTGACGAGACCTATTCCCTAGACGCCTTCAGGCGGCGACTTCATTTAAATTTTGCTTCCTATTAATATTTATTTAAGAATTCAATGAGAGAAGACAGCTCCACTGACCTCCAGGGGACGCGTTAGGCGGCTCAGTGGCTGTCCCAAGGGATCAGCCGACAAACAGTGCCTGAAAATTACTGGAGAGCCTTCACTCTGGAGAGTCGGACAATTCTGAAGCCACGCGACTGGCATTAACTTAAAGATACCCGAATTAACACACAGAATAAGGCAGTACGTTTATTTGATGGTGATAATTTGACTGGTTGGGGTGTCTACAACCGTGACAAGCTATTCTCAAATAACTTAACGGGTAGCGCATTGCCATTAAACAGTTTTCGCGCTTTGAAGGAGGCAACGGGTTGAAATGTTAACCGTTATAAAATGTCGCGCACGAGAGTTAAGTTTTCGCACTTCGAAACTACGTCCTTACATATTTATGAGGTAGAAGTATTACAGGTCTCGAGGCTTTTCAAAAGGATTCGAGGGCAGGTAAATAGATTGTGAATAGCTGGGGCCGGTTTCGGAAACGCTCGAAGGATATCGGTTACGGGCGTTATTGTCTGGGTGTCGGTTCCGCACGCTTTGTGAAGTCGGGAGGCTTTGGATTTGTTAATAATGGACACTTCGTATAATTCTGGACTCACTTGATAACACACTTGATGCTGAATTTTCTAGTAGCAATGCAAAGTGAGGAAGCTTTTGAAAGCAAAGCTATTTTTCAAAAGAAAATTTACTTGCAGGTTCTGTTTGAAGCATCAACCAAACATTTTAATCCTCCTTGTCACTCTTTTGCATTAAGAAGGAATAATTTACGCAAAAATTATTCAAGTCCCGTGTAATTAATATTCTTTTTATTTATTTGCTTGCCTCAAGAATCAGACGATCAAAGCGTAATTGCATATACATGATTACATATAAAATTAAAATACTTCATTATTGGTTTGACGTGTTTAATTTTATTGGAAAAAAAATCATTTTTTTCTTTATCTGAATTTTGGTAGCATTATAATGCTGTGAATTAATTTAAAAAAGAAATATCCAAAGTGAGAAGTATCAAAATAAATGTTGGACAATTGGTATATGCAAGTGTAAGTGTAATTTTTGTGTAAATATGTGTAAAAATAACGTTTGTGTGAACACATGTATGCACGCACAATATTACCTCTTGTAAGGGACAACTCTATTTAAGATACTAAATGTCTAGTCTGTTGGGTATCCGTTATTGTGGAGTACTCCTGTATAAATAAATGTAATTTGTGACAAAAGAGTTATTTATTAATTCAGCTTTTCTTAGAACCAGTTTTCTTTGTTTTATTTTGAAAATAAAACAAAGAAAATTGAGGGCTTTCGATATAATGAAACTGAATGAAAATGAACGTGCTTTCATTTAGTTTTCATACGTTTTATCGTTCTTTAAAATAGCGTTGGGAAACATTTTTTTTTGTGTTAGTTTCAAACTATTTTAAATAACGTTCGCTTTTTTTTTTTATCTTTTTTATTTCTATGATTGAAATATGAAGTGGTAAGATTAATTTTTGTGTTTTTTAGAGATTGAGTACAATAGTACTCGTTTTGAGTAAATTTTATTTCAGAAACGTTCTTTCATTAAGAACTTCTAATTCATACTTTGGCTCATTATTTGATTTCTTATATTAAAAATTCTTTTGGAAAAAAGAAGTCGGATTGTGTATGATTCAGCTCTTTCTACAATATAATCAAGTGTAATTGACAAAAACAAGTTGTTAGTTCGTTACTTTACTGTGGCGTATAGCATTAAAAAAAAACTTGGATGATTTTCGACATGAATTCTGGTCAAAATTTGAATAAAATTTTATATATAACATTATAATAAAGTATTATATAAGCTGAATTAGAATCATTAAAATAAACATTTTTTTCTTTCACTTCAAATCTCTTGTTTTGCTAAGCATTTATGTTGTCTCTTTTATTCTTTAATAAATCAATCGTGTCTGAAAGTACTATTATTTAAGATACAGAACCAAAAAAAAAATGTTCAACAGAAATACATTCCTCCTCTGTGCCATATTATACTAAGGTGAGACTTCCCAATAAAATTTTCACTCTATACGTTTCGATACACAATAGAGTGGGGAAGGTTAGACGCGAAATGTGGTTATGAAAATCCGTGCCGCGACGGACAGGCAATTGTTCATCAACTCTCAATAGATTATTCAACGTGCTTTTCTTGCGTGATATTAGACAAATATAAATTAATACTGGGAGGGATTTACTTCGGCTGACGGAATTAGTTTTTCGCTCCACGGCACCCTGAATCGAGTGTCAGGCGAGACGTGCTGCGTCACACCCCGACGGAGAAGTGTTGGGGAGGGGGAGAATGAACGGGATGTGTGTCCGTTGATATATATATCGAGATATAAGTATATTAACAACGCCGTGAACTTATTCAATATAACATTAAATTATTTACTCCAATGTAGGCTGATTTTGATAAGAATCCAACACATCATACAAAGTGCAGTGATTAACTTATAACCGAGTTTTATAGGCTTTTACAAATACTGTTCCTTTTTTTTTTATTAAATACAAACAAATGAATGAGAAATTAATGAGACATACCTAAAAATTAAATTGTTGAAAAGCTAGCTAGTGTAATTTGATTAAAGCTGCCTTTGTCTTACGACTAATGGTCTGAAGCGAAAATGGAAACGCATTTTGAAATAGATATTCCAGTTTTCGTCTATATTCAAGATGTTAAACTTACATCCATTTATGATACCGTGTTTTTAACATTTAAAAACATTTCATGAATGCACAATTTTTCCTTTTAACGTGTAAAGTGAAAAGGGCATTTAGAATTATAATGAGGGGTTTGAAGAATGGAGGTTTTTTTTTACTGTAAGAAACGACTTCTGACAGAAATTTTGATTTTGATAGAAATGTGTTATATATAATAAAATATGTTGCTCACTGTAGAATATTGAAGTCAGAATAAAATATTTGCTTAGGAGCATTTTTCGGTTCAAAAGGGTATCTTAGTTTGAGTCCTATTATCTCACGTTATGCTAAAACATCCTTCATTCACGCATTTTGATTCAAGTGAGTGGTATTAACTCACATGTCTTGATTCCCATTTTGCAATATAGTTATTGTGCGGATCCATAAATTTAAAATATAATTCAATTTTAAGAGTTATATATATATATATATATATATATATACATACATATATACATTAATATTATATTTTGAAAAGTTATTCTTTAATACATTTACTTGTGAAATACAATAAATAATCAGCAATACTTAGGTGAAAATTACTAGACCCTTTCGCTACTCAATTCCTTCCTTTTTTTTTTTTTTTTTTTTTTTTTTTTGTAAATACAATCATTATGTAAAGCAAAAATTTAACCTTTTTAATTACTAAATGAAATGAGAAGCCATTTGATGTTACGTTGAAATAAGAGCGAAAAACAACACTTTTGTTCTTTACTGAACTGTGAAAATTGCTTATTTGCTATACACAAGAGATATTGATAACTGGTATAATAATACAAATCAGATAGTATTATAACAAAACAAGTATTATAACAGTTAGGCTGAACTGCATTTTCACCAATTAAATTTAAGTAATGAATTAATATTTGAAAAAACATATTAAGGGTCAGTGTCATCCACTACAAGTTTAAAAATGTATTTGAACTTAATTGGATGAATAAAAAGTATTTTATTAGTGATTGAAAATTTGAACAAGATATATAAATATATATAGGGAGAGTGTGAGCTAATAGTAGGAATTTAATAACATAAATCTTTACACACACACTTATATATATATATATATATACACTAGTGAACAATGTTTAAAAATTTCATTTGTGCGTTAAATCATTTTTGATAGTTAATTAAATATGATAGTAGTATTGAAAGAGTTCTTTTTTAAAATATTGGTAATATAAGTGTTCATGAAATGCATATTCTGGTAGAACTGTTAGATGGAAGTTCTATTTGTAATTAGATGGATCATAGATATAAAATTAGGTAAACATTTCAAATATTCTAACAAGAAAACAGAGAATTTTTGAGATTTCAGTCTTGTTTAAGAAGTGTCATTTTCTGTTATGAATATGTAGTCATAATCATGAGGGTAATTATTTCTTTAGAAATTTTTCGAATTTTGATGTTGCAAAGTTAAGGTATTTTAAGCTGAATTATGTTTTGTAAGAAAATACATGTGAGAAAATACACGATTACCAGAAATTGATGGATAATTTTTATCTAAATGAATTATCTAAATAAATGGACTACCAGAAATTAAGATAAATTGAATTTTCTTAAAAAATTAGTCAAGTTTTACAAATATTTACCGATTTCGGCGTATATTGCATGAAAAATTTAACATCTATTGACATGAATAGAGAATGTAATATCGGGAATTATATTTGGAATAATTTTTTTCGAAATTAAATAAATTCTAGAATCGATTCAAAACTGTTTCAGTTAACTATTAATATCATTATATTATTACCAGAAGCTGCTGTTGACTTAGGAATTAAGATGTCATGTAAGCAAAACTGTTATTGGAAAGTTTAAATCTTAGGAAAACGGAAGTAATATTGGATAAAAATGTCTTGGAATTAAAAAAAAAGAATAAAAAAATAAATAAGTAAAAATAAATTAAAAAATAAATAAGTAAAAATAAATTTAAAAATAAATAAGTAAAAATAAATTTAAAAAAATAAATAAGTAAAAAATGTAAAAAAAATAAAGATTAAGTAAAAATAAATAAATAAAAAATATAAATAAAAAATTATGTTACTTGAAGATGTAAAGAAATTTTTAATCAGTTGGAAACAATCATTAGAATAATTGTAAGATTATATTACTATCAATATGTTTATAGTCTGCTAATTCAATTCTACGATTTCTTTAAAAGATAATTGACGATGATGACCACCATTATATTAAATAACAAAGTCTCGCTTTATGCAAGAGTTCTTCGAAATACACTACAAATTAATTCTACAAATATTTATTAAACAATTAAAAATTTTTCTGTTCTTGATTTTACCTAAGAAAAGTAAACTCCATGAAAAACAGTGAATAGAGGATAATTAGGTATTGTGAAATATTATAAAAGAGTATTACATTATGTGCATGTGGCATAAATTTAGATTTGACTTGATATGTTAAATACAAATTTAAGGATTACAAACTTATACCAAAGTTAGAATTTAAATTAATTCTTTACATTAATTTTAAAACTTATGTACTTTTAGTAAGTATTGTTTTAAGTTGAGTCACATTGGGAGAATTACTCAATTTAGAGAATATAATGCTTGAATAATCTATTTTTATTTAAATGTCTATTTTTTAAAGTCATAGCTATATATATTACATAATCATGAAAATAATTTGTACTGTGAAACTTTAATAGTTATATTGAACAATTTGTGCAAAAACAGAATTAATAACTTATAAATAATTTCTCGGCCAATTATTTTTAAAGCCTATAGTAATTATATTCAGAACAACCGTTCAAAAAGAATCAATAACTGTAAATAAATTCGGCCTGTTTTTCTAAAGACTTCTTTAAATTTAAAATCTGGAGATAAGTTTCCGCATTATGAAGAAGTTAGCTGACTTATAAAAATGTTAATAATTTATTTTAGGCAATGAAAGTGTAATTGATATTTAGTATAGTTTATTTAAAACTATATAAAACCACTTTAAGTTAACTTATTTCTTCTATCTTCTCTATAACTTTTAAACATTTAAATTTTTTGGGGTTATAGAACACTCTCATTGCCCTACATAATTTTTCTAATTTATTTGATGTGTTGTTACACTTACTTAATATTGCAGTAAAATTATTTCTAAAGTAGAAAAATTACTTTTATGAACACAAATCTATAAGTGACATTAATTTCAAATTAAAGTGAGCTTTAACATAAATATAAGATTTTAACAAACTGTAGTGGTCTTAGTATTGTATACGAAATTAGATTTCCTAACATCGATAAATTTGAAAATATTTAGAAAATAGAGCAAATATTATAAAGTACAAGAAATTGGTTATCTCATATTTCACTCTATTAATTTTATTTTCTGTAAATGAATCTACATTTTATATTATGGAGAAAAAAATAGAAAATTATGGATCTATGGAGCCAAGGAAAATACAGTTCTCTTTAGAAAATATGATTTATCATAATCTTGCATTTTATGTTAAGGAAACATGTCAGAATAAAGAAAGTCATTCAATTGTTTATTTGACAATTTTAGTAAATCGATACATTAAAGGTATGTCTATTCCATTTAATTTTGTTAAATAGGTCTTGTTTTTCAAAACATTTCGGGAATCGTTGTTAAATATTGCTATATTCGTGGATCACTGTCATCGAAGGAAATAAGACTCCGATTTGAATAATAGTAGTTATAGCAGTTCTTTTAAATATTTATCTGATTTAAAAAAATTCTAGAATTTTTTATTCCTTTTCAGTATTGGAGTATATAAACATCGGTGAAATGCGTTTAATGAAAAGAATAATTAAAACCATCTGTTTTTTTAAAAAAAAGATCTATACGCTTCAAAATACATTGATAAGGATACTATCTGATTTTATAGAGGATTTTTTAACTTTTCAGGAAATTTTGTTTGAACAGCGATTCATTTTCGAATGACATTCTAATTAATTACTACTAATGACATTTTTATAATGAAATTCTAATAATTACTAATGGAGTTTCTAATACGAAAGATTTTCTTATTTTTTAAATTTAAGTAATGGTTTTAATACATTTCCTTTATTTATCTGTTTTAGAAAACATATTGTTTTTGCAATGAAAAGTAAAGAGTGAAAAGTTGTATTTTGCAAGTTAACATAGAAATAAAATTTTAAATAAATGCATGGGAGGTTTTTTAGAAAATTTTTTTTAATAGAGACGCATATATATATATATATATATATATATATAAAATAGTAATTTGCTAAAGCGTACATGTTAGTTTTCATACATTAAACGAATTTGTATAATATTTCGATGTAATAGAATATGTAATTGATATATCACTCTATACTATAGCAATACATGACTTATGTATTATATATATATATATATATATATATATATATATATATATATATATATATATATATATATACCTTTAGTATGGAAATTAATAAAACAAGTTAATGTTCTGAATTTTAAGCCCATTTCTTCCACTGAATTGTGAATATATTAATATAAATTGATTTATTTCTTACTTAATTAATGAAAACTCTAATTAAAACTCGTGAAATAAAAACACATATTTTTTGTTTAAAAAGGCATGAAAATTTTAAAGTTGTCTGCGTTTTAATTATTATCTGTTTCATAATAAAATATACTTTTCTATCATTTTGCAAAACTGAATATTCTCAAGTTTCACATTTTTTTATTACTCATGGATAATTATCACAAAATGTAGTAAATTAAGATTTCTTCGTATTCTTGCATATTACATTGAGCTTCATTTTTGTTTGAAAGAATCAGATGAATTTAATTATCAAGACTCCTAACTTTATATTGGTTTTATTCTTT
>BMAW01120164.1:204467-220605 GCA_019974015.1 Nephila pilipes
CAGCGTTCAGTTACGTATTGCTCTTATAATGCAGAAACCTTGATAATTACTATATATTATAATAAATTCTAGATTTATGGATATGTAAAAAATAAAGTGTAAGAGAAATATCTTAAAATTCAAAATGTTTTCAAAATGAATGAATAACTTTGTTACTGTGCATTTTTTGTGTAAACTTATTTCGTATCTATTAACTTTTGTTAGAACTCTTAACTATTTTAAGGAAATTTATAAGTGTATCAAAATTTGCCCATCTTAAAGCAACTAAGAATGTTATTGTAATTACTGCTTTTTAAATATAACTTTTTCTGTACTTTTATGGAATTTGAAATATTTCTGAGAGAAATATAAATAAGGTAAAATATTTACACATTTTTAATCAAAATTAAAAGGGAACAATTTGAAATCTATTTATATTGTCATAACTTAATGTTAAAAATAAAGTAACAAATTGATTTATCGTACAAATTTCTGAAATGAAAGTAATTCAATCAAAGATCGTTAAAAAAACTAACCATTGAGCAGTGGAGAAAAAAAAAAAGGACGAATGTATTTTTTTACCTTTACAGAAAAAGCAAACAAATGAAAAAAAAACCTCTTTGTAAAATGGAATATGAAAACAAAACTAAGTTTAATACGAAATATATCAGTAGCTTAAAGAATTATCTTGTTTTGATTTCGCTTTTAAATTTCTACTGGTTTTCAAAGAAAAACTGCTAAGTGAAAAAAAAAAAAAAAAACTCTTTTGCAAAATTTCGCAATTTAGTAAACAATTTTCGTGGGAATATGTTACCTTAGAAACAGGTATGATTGTTCAACTATTTTCATATTATTCATGGATATCGTTTCATTAAATGCGATCCCGGATGATTGTTTCACGATCACCTGGGTTCTTTATAAGGATTGATTGTTAAAAGAAATAACTGTTAAAAATATTGTTTCTTTTGTAATATATAAACTATAAATGTCTATCAAATCGCAGAAATGTATTTAAAATTTTAAATTTGTATAGAGTAATAAGAAAAACTATTATTCTAAATTTATAATATGAATTTAAACTAATTTTACTTTCAAATTATTAAAATGATTATTATAAATTGGCAAAAACCCATGCTTATCGCTGTTGTTGTTAATATAGGAACCAACGTTAATAGTATAGTCTAAACTAAGTTATTATAAAAAGTGGATGCATAAGTGAATAAAAAGTGAATGTATAGCAAAAATAAATTGTTAAAATATGTTCTTATATATCTTTAAATTAAATGACTTACATATTAAAAAAACATTGATTCAAAATTAATATATTTTAAGTTTATACTATTATAAATAACTGTCTGACGGTGTGTTACAAAATATATCCTGAATAAATTTAATTTTGTTATTTGAAGCTTAAAATATAATTTTGTTACATAGAAAAAATATAAAATAATATCGAAGTTTAGAACGATACGAATAAACTTTATTCTAAAGACATAACAAATCAGTCGAATACTTCACAATAAATCTAATTACTGAAGCAAACAGCTTTATAATGTTTTGGAATAGATTCTATAATTTTTTGAAAATAAGAATAACTTTTCCCTAAGATTATACTTTATTTTTCTTAGCAAAGTAAAATTGACGTTAATGTGACAAAAGGTTGTAAGTTTCATGGTCACTTGGTAGAAGGCTGGAATCCTGAATCTACCCAACATTAACATAGAATAACGTTGGCTTGATTCAGGATGTGCAGCACATTAGATTCAACTAGGTGTCATGTCTCCTTCGTAGCGTGGTGTGGAAAGTAAGACAACGAAATATCAGCTTAGGGGTAGTCATCCCAGGTTTGGTCATTTTTCTAAATGTTGAGGCTTGTTGTAAATGAGCCGTTATGCAATTTTAGTTTAGAGAAGTATTAATCGAAAGAAAACTATTCAAATCTGGCAAAATGAATTTTAAACACACTTTATTTAAAACAGCATTTCTTACTCGATGATGTTTCATTTGAAGCTTTTACTCGTATAAGAAATCTAATTTTTTCAGAATTTTTTTAAAATTAGTGATTACACGGTTTTAGAAAAATTCAAAATGAGTTTTTTTTTCAGTTTCCCTTTTTACAAAGCGGAAAGCTGCTTGCCAATCTTATTTTGTAAAATACAAAAATCGATAGATTTGTGCAAGAAAAATTAAATACGTTCGTTCATTAGCATCGCCTACATCACCCGCCCGCCTACGCACACACACAGCACACATTGCACATCATCACACTGTCAATACAGCTCACATATACCACGACACGCACACACAAACACACACACACACACACACACACACACACACACACAATATCACTACACTGTCACACACACACACACAATAATACAAATACACTATATATAAATAGTCAATTTGAAGGAACAAGGTACGTAAATTTGAAATTGTTTTTTTTTTTAGAAATACTTACTATTGATTAAAATGTCTGCCGCATCGGCGTTATTGATGTCAGCAAACACGTGATTTATCACCCCACTAAGGAATCTTTAAAAGGTTCCTTCAAAATGTATGATTTTGATTCTAATTAGTGTGTTTGGGTTTAATTTATCTCTTTAAAGTTTAGAGTGCTTTTGAGAAGAGAAAGACTTTCATAAGAACAGTTGGATGCATTTGAAAAGGGTCACATCGTAGGACTGCATGAAAGTGAATGGTCATTCCGTTGGATTTTATAATATATCGTCTGTGCAAATGTTACAGTTTCATACTGTTGGTGGCATTGGATATCAGAAAGTTATCGCTCATGAAAAGGTGGCTCAGGGAGATCTACACGGTCTACAAGTAGGGAGATTGGAGAATTATCCGGCCAGAGAGAAGTAAAATTAACTTCTACAATTTCGGGCATCTTGTAAACAGTGATGCCCTCTCTGCATCATCCTGTACGTGCCAATACTAATAGAGGATGGCTGCATGCTTCTGGATTACTTGAGTTGAGGCCTCTACGGAGATTGCCCGTGATGCCACCATAGACTACAATGATGCCACTAAAAAGTTGCATGGAGTCATGCAACCAATCATGGAGTTGCCAACCAATGGAGATCGGGTATCCCCGTTGGTCTTCGTCAAAGCCACTTTTGAGGCCTATAGGTACGTTAGTAAAGTCCTTCCACCGGTGATCATTTCTATTGTGAACACTCATTCCAGATATTTATTCCAACAAGACAGCACTCGTGTTTATACTACTGAATCTCAAAGAACTTGTCTCATAGCCTTAAATATTATTTCATGGTAAACAGCATCGCCTGATCTGTCGCCTTTGGAAATTAAAGGGGTGCTATAAGCTATTCTGTTAAGACTCTACCGCTACCACAAAATTTACAGAATCTATATGCCAAACTGCATGGGATGAATTGAGTCAAGACACCGTTAACAGCGTTTACGACGCCTTGCCTCGAAATGTGGTAGAACGTAAGAACGTATTAGAAGAGGTCCAACATTCTATGAAGGGTTGCACGTTTTTTTGTATTTTGAGCAATAAATTTTGTCACGCTTGAGCTCAATTCCTTATCATTTGTCGCTGTTCTTGAGTACTAATTACTTTCAAATATCATTTCAATCTGCCCATTCTTTTTAGGTGAAAATTTTATTTTTACGATGAATGTATATATATGAGTATAGACATTTTTGGATTTTAATTATTCTTAGAACATACCTTTAATGATAATGTAATTAATGAAGATGTGATGGCTGAATCCATAAAACTGGTTTAAACTCAGATTTTTCACTTCAAAGTGGGGAGCAGAATCAAACTACATTATCTGCATATTTTTGTTTTACTTTTATTCTCTTCTCTTGATTTTTGCTATGATGTTTAAAGTAGTTTAATTTTTAAATTGGTTGCAGTTTTCAATTAATGGCTTACATCTGTACTGAATTAATATTATTAAATATGTCTTGGTATTTGGCTTATGTTCATTCGAATGTTTTCTTCATTCTTATCTTAGGATAACATTTTTAATTTGATAACTTATTATTTTTTTCCTCTTAATTTTGTGGCATATTAGTTTTTTAGCTCTATTAAAAAATTTTAAAAGGTTTTAGAGGTTATTGTTTGTATTTTGTATGATATATTTTACACATAAATATGTACACACACACGCAAGTACTCTCACACATGTGTATATATATATATATATATATATATATATCACAATAAAATACACTATTAGTACAGCTGGTATTTTTAGCAACTTTTAGGTATTTTACAAAAGGCATTTATTGAGTAATCATTTTACATTGATCTTATTTTGATTATGAATTGGCCTAACGAGGAAAGTACAGTTCCGTCTCCACGCTTATCGAAAGAATAGGAATAAATAATTGTAGCTAAACTAAAATTGCGCTTTTGCTCGCCTTCCTTCCAATATTGCAACTTCTTGTTCAATTTTTGCTGCAAATTTCATCAAATTTCGTCTAAAATGAAAAACTGGTATCCATCTATCACAACACCAGTTTTTTGGTTTCGAAATTTGGATCTATTTCTTCGAAATCAATTTTACAGTCACTATTCTAGATTATTTTATGCATTATTAATGTTTTAACGAATTAACACTACACTTTTTCTTAAAGAGTTTGCAACATTCAACAGATTAATATAACTTTGAATTCAAAAAGTTTTGATAACTTTTTTTTATGTATGTTTAGGAGGTTTAGCACCAAAGGATCTTTATTGCGTGTTAACTGCATACTCAAATATTTTTGGAAAATATCTGTAACTTTTTAATTCATTGAAAATTCATACTATATATATTTAAAATATTAATAGTGATTTAAAATCAAAGAAAAATATTTTCATAAAATTTCTAGCCAACTTAAGACTTAAGGGTGGGTGGCGGATTCTGGTTTTAATTTATTGATGGGAAAGAAAAAACAATTTAGTCAGTTGTTTTTTTTTTCAGGAAAATTGAGCAAATGTTTTGCTAACTGTGATATTTTAAAATAAATTGTCAAAATACTCTAAAAGTCATACGTAAATTTTTAACTATACGATGAGTTAGTATTTTAAAATTATGATACTTTCAAATAAAATTTAAATCATAAAGAAATATCTGAATATAAGAACACATAAAAGAAATTTAATAATGAGAAAAATAAATTAACAACCAAAATTAAAAACCACTTAAATATACAGAATCCTTTACCCAAAAGAAGCTCTAGGGGAGTGACTCTCAAATTAAATTTTTAACGTATATCTTGGTCATACTCTTTCTTTTTGAACTTACTGCTTTGTTATGACCAAATGTTTAACATACCCCTAAATAGATACGGAGATTTTCAATCTTTTTGTTTCTTTCTGTTGTTCTATGCTGGAAGCTTGCAATTATGGTTTGAAAAAATTAAAACTTGACAATGTTACTGGGAGTCGTTGCTGATTGGGATACCTTTTATTTTGTAGGATGTTCATAAAATGAACTCATTATTCGTCTTTTAAACCAAGCGTTTTCTGACTTTTTCGTCAGCCATTTAGAACTGACGACATACATGACTTCAAATCATAATAAAACATTTTTTATTATGTTTGAAGCAATCTAATTATTGACAGTTTTTAAGATATCATTTGCCACGAAGTTTATAAACCTCTCTTAAACTTAGTTACCAGTTTATGAAGATTGTAATCGAAGTTATTTTTGAACTAAAAAAATTTAGATATTACGAGTATGCGTTAAAAAGTACTTGATATTGAGAAAAAATGCTTTGCTAAGGTAAGTTGGTATTGCCATTGGGCTGCAATCTGTCAAAATACGCAAAAATTATTTTGACACTAATGCATGGGCTTATTTTGATTTTGCATCAATTCATTGCCCATTCAAAATTTGATACCTGCCTCACCGAGTCGTCGTCATCAATGAGACCTAGTTTCGTAATTATATATTAAAAATCAAGAAACACGTAAAATAATGGTTTGCTTCCACTGAATCTGTTGCGAAGGAAGCGAAGATAATCTCATCGGCCGGAAAAGTTATGATGACGTTTTTTTGGAATACGAAGAGCGTCATATTTATGTTCTTCTTATAGAAAAAAAAGAGTGATTAATCAATAGTAATACAGTTAATTACTCATTCTTATTTCCCATTCATAACACGGGTACTTTTAGAACCGCCATCATATTTAAATCACGAGCTTTACTTCATTTAGATACTATTTAAATTTGACATTACTTAAGTTATGGATATCTCGATCATAAGTGACATTAATGGATATTTGTGTTTTTATGTAAGTATTTCGGATATTGTTTTACAGGAATTATTTTACTTTGAACGTATTATTTCGAAACTATTTGTCAAAAATGACTTTATTGTCAGTTCTTGCTTCCTTTAAAGATCCTTTGCGTATCACTATGACTTATGCGTACTCCACTTATATAAAACAATGCTCCAGACGTGTGGTTGAAAAATTATATTTGAACCATTACTTGCTAGTAAAAATATGAGTAGTTTTCACTGAGAGCAATTAATACTTGGTAAAATTTTTTTTAATTGAATTACTTCCACAACTTTGAGGGATTCTCAACTATTTTCGTTTTAATTAAGAAATTCTGTTCATTATTTGAAGCTTCTTTTCAGTTGTTAATGTTATCTAGAATAACGTTACATGTTTCTTCTACTTTTATGTTTCATATTTTGGTTTACAATTTTATTTTCTTGACTAGAAATGAGTAAAGACTTTTATTAATTGTAATTTGAGATTTCTTATAAATGTAGCTATATTCATAATTTATACTTATTTTTGTACCTTTTGTTTTATTCAGTACAATCCTTTTAGATTGATTTTCTGTTAGGTTAAATGTTAACCATTATAGTATCTTTTACCAACAGACATTGCATTTTTAAAATTAAAACAGTTATTGTAAATTTATTGATTAAAATTTTAAAATCAACCTACATCAGCTTAATTTTGACGAAAGTATATATATAGTTATAGTTTCAGATAAAAATACGATCGTCTTCACATTTCGCTTGAATGTATCATTTGAATAAGTTTATTGCAGAAACTATTTGAAATCACAAAATACAGTGTATTATAAAGTATAAAATATATATCAATTCGTCCATGTGGTTTTATTTGTCATATCCAAGCGTAATTAATAGAAAGTAGTTAGAAATCCTTGATGAAAATAAAATAATTTTGAAAGGTTTAAGTTGAAAAAACAGCGGAGCAGATATAAGAGAGTACTAAATTTCTTTTTATCAAAAACAATCTTGATTTTTAATATGTACTTATGAAGAATTGATTAGTTTAATTTAGACGTTTTTAATAAAACTGTTTCACACACAAATTAACCTCTTCACTACACATAATTTTTTTTCATTTCTTAATAAAAGCAATCCATTTAGGAAGTGCATTACAACTATCTAAAAGGGGGAAAATATATTGTGATCAAAGCTCTTTTTGAAATAATTAAAAATTTTAAAATCTATTTTCCAATAAGTTACCAAGAATATTAATAATTTTAAGAAAAAAACTAATACAATAAGATGTATATTATTTGATAATTTTCTGTAGAAACGAAATTTTTTCTCAATCTATCAATGCTTCTAGAAATGCTATTTTTAATCTAATATTTAGCTCAAAAAATAAATTACTCTACTATATGAAAGGAAATAGGAAAGTTATATGCTCGTTAAAAAAATCCTTAAATTTTTAAATATCCTGAATTATTAAACTTGAAAACTAGAAGTTATTTCTCTTATTGACCGTTTTTCAACACATATATTGGGACTCTGAAATATCAATATTCACATTTTTCTTGTTTGCTTTAATAATATTCTCTTTTAAGTAAAATCTATATATCCTCGTTCTTAAGAGAAATTTTTGTCTGAGAAAATTATCTTCAGAATTTATTTACAAAAAACATCATAATTTAACAAATGATTTGAAACATTTTCGGATTCTCTTGCAGATGTTCTGAAAAGATCACTAATAAAATTGATAAATGAAATAGACGAGTGTCCTTTGATTCAAATACTCGTTTCGTTTTGAAATCTGTTTAACTCCAACAAAGTTCAAGAATATCATCTATTGAGAATATTCAGCATTTATCAGGAGTAAGAATCATTCTTTCACACAATTACTCCTCTATGTTATTTTGTTTCTAGTATTCCTTTAGCTTTATTCGATGGATATTGCAATTTCCTGACAGTCTGCGAAATAGTAGATGCGGTTGCTTCAAAGGCTGTTAAAAGCATTCCCTACCCCTTCTGATGTTGCAGTTGCATTTAAGATTTCCTCTATTCAAACTAACTTCGGGGATTGGTCATTTGGAACTGAGACTGATGCACTGAATTTCGAATTTGAATTATAGTTTCAAAATATATGTGCGAATCCGAAAATCCCAGAGAACACAAATCCGATCCATTGTGAGAAGCATTTTAACACTCAACGACAACATTCGAAACTCCTCATTCATCAATTTCGTAGAAGCCGTCGCCTTTGTTCCGGAATTTTATACATTGAAATGCGATTTCCACTCCGAGGAACTCTTTTGTCTCGCGGTTAATGAAGTCACCCATACGAACGGAGATGGGGAAGGTGTGATTCGGTCTGGTAGCGAGGCGCGCAGGAGCAATTTCGAGGGAAATGGTTTTGGTTACCCATTCTGTAGCTTGCAAAGTTTCTTTTAATTGAAGTTGCATGGAACGGAGAAAGTTTGAAAGCGGCAAGTTTTATCTTCAAGTAAATAATCAAAGCGCATTCAAGATTAAATTTACTCTTGAGATTCAAACGGGCCGGTTTGCTATTCCATTCGTAAATTTCAAGCGAGTAATTAAATCGTAATCACTCAGATGTACTTTAAAATTCTCTTTCGATAAATAGGTGTTTTTTATGCATAAAAAATTTAAGGAAAGAGTAAATACAAGGAGAAGTGATGTGGAGATAAAATCAATGGCTTAGAACATTATCTACTCATTTATTTATTTACAAACTGTAACAAAAGCTCGGCAGTTTATATGGTCGAATTCCCTGGCAATTTCGATGTAAAAGTTTTAACTCGCTTCAGTTTCTCGCAATTAATGCGAAAAGTTTCATGCGCTTAGAATTTATAGAAAGAAAGATTAATACGCAAAATGAGTAGCTCATGGGGGAAAAAAACTCTTTAAGTACTCAAATTTTAAAATAGCAGATCTAAAATTGTGGGGATTTATTGCACTGTTTTTAATATAGATTTAAGCACAATGTTTTAAATAAAGTAAATTAGCTCTCACACACATTTTCGTAAATTATTTGATGATGATGATAAAAAACTTTATTTCGATATTTACTCTACATTCGTTTCAATTGATAATACCAATCACTTTCACTGAATTTCACTATAACACTTAATAACTGTTGCAGCATTTTAAGCTAAGTTTGCTTTTTATACAAAACCACAGGGATAGCAAATACCTGCGTGTCCATGAAATTTATTAAATGCTGTGTGGAATGGCACAAAAATACATTAAGTAATTTTTAGATATAAAATACTTTTAACAAGAAACTATATGCTTTATAATTAACTAAAATATAAAATAATATTTACACCTATATATTTTTAAGCGTGGTCTTAAATGTTTCTATTATAAACAACGACAAAATGAGGAAAAGTTATCATTTTTTCATATAAAGAAGTTATTTTGGCTCAGTTACTTTTCACTGAGATTAAACGATTGGTTTCTAATAAATATGAGAGTAAGACAATACTGTACTGTAATTAAATATCATTGCACAAACAATTGTTTAGAGCATTTGATACAATAAAGTTAAATACATAAGAGAAGCAAGCAAAATTTTTATCCTCGTTAAAATATTTGCCGGTTAATTCATTTAAATATCAGTAATTTCTCGATCTTTACAATCACCGCTTAAAAGTAATAATACGGAGAACTGTATTAATTCTTTTTATTCATACTTTAGTACTGATATTTAATTAATGTAATAATTAACATGCTTATTCAGTATTCGCAACAATTATAAGAATAAGATTAGAATTAAAAAAAATTTTAACACACATACACACGCACATGCAATGGCACATTTTGGTATATAATGGTATATATTGGAATGTGGTATCTCTCTCTCTCTCTCTCTCTGTTTTTAGTCACGTTATTCGTTTTTAAGAAATCTTTCTCATGTCTGAATTTAATAATTCAAATTTTTCTATCAAGTAATTATTCATAAACTCAAATCATGTATTGCAATTGATACAAAAAATATTAAAATTTAAAAAAATTAAATATTAGAATAAAATGATAAAATTCGATCAAAGAGAAGCTTTTGAAATAGATTGTGAGTTTGTTTACATTTTTTTCTCAAAAAATTTTGATAAATAGTTTTTTAAAAAATTTCGCTTACAATTTTTGAACAGCAATGAATATGGGTCGCTATTTAATAAAACTTGCTCATCATTTCAAATATTTTTGTTTTGAAATAAACTCTAAATCTCAAGCATTTTTTTCTGAAATCAAATACAGATAATTTTACTATAATAAACATGAAATAAATCGTTTCTTTTAAAGAACTCCTACAGTCAATGCGAAATGAAACTGATCGTTCCCACCGTAATTTAAAAAGACTTCGAAGACCCGACTTCTTTCCGGTTTGATTAATAATATGGAAAGTCAAAAGAAATTCACAAAAGTCACCCCAAAATAAAAGGGAAATTGTTCCTCCACCGAGTGGCTGGTTCCCCACAAATGGAGAGATCAATGACTGCACGGAAAAATCCATCAGGCAGAAAAACCGAAAGATAAGGTGTCCTGGTTGGTGGATATCATCAATATTCATGATAAAGGGTTACATGTCGAGACAAGTGAAAGGTACCGCTGCTTATCCTATCTTTCGGAATGCTGGTTTACCTGCATCCTACAGTGATTAAATAGGGAACTCCCGGTTTGGGCACAGAATCCAATTTTGGAGCCTTGAGCTTAAAGTTAATGATGTCCCTGATGGGGAAAAAGCTTCCCTTTTAAATTTCGTGATATAGGTGCAAGAAGTTTTTTTTTTTATTATTATTATGGTGCAAGAAAAGAATGAACAGGAAACAATAATTGAACAGAACTCCAGTTTTAAAAGGTCATCAGAGTGTGAGCATAATTGGATGACTAAATTAAATTAAAATACAGAAAAGAAAGTGGCGTGGAGAATAAATAAAAGTAAGCATGCATTTCTCTGAAATTCTAATTTAACTGCATACAAAACATTTTTTAATGTAACAAAAAATAATATTATTATAATAGATTCAAAATTATTAAAACATTTAGTCTGATTTTGCTCTTAAAATATTTTGATTTATTTAACAAAAAATGGAATATGGTTTGAATATATTATTGGCATAACATTTGTGTTTATCACTGTAAGCAGAAACAGAAATGCTAGCATGAGTTTTTTTTGATTATTTCATCATAAATAAGAGCAAATCATCTGTTAAACACTCATTATGTTAAAATAATTTTAAAGTTAAAAAAAAAGAGTAATCCATTAAAAATGATCTAATTATTCATAATATATTCACTAATTACGTTTCAAGATTCAGTTTCAGGCATTTAACAAATTATAGTGGTCAAGAATAGTACATTTGCAATATTTATAAAATTTATTGATGCTTTAAGTTTGCTTTTAATTCTCGAATGTATATAACGGAATGAATTTTTTTATTTCGTGACTAATTGAAGTATAATATTTAGAAAGAAATAATGAGAAAATAAACATTTACATTATTTAATATTTATTCTATTGAAGGAAGAATATATATATATATATATATATATATATATATATATATATATATATATATATATATATATATATATATATATAGTATAAACATTTACAAAAAATTAAATGCCTGGAATTTCTCTGTATAAAAGTGAACGTGATGGTATAGTGGTTAGCATGTCTGATTGCGAGCCTTGCTGATATAGGTTAGAATCTTGGTGGCTTCAGCATGGGTCATCTCAGGCCTTCATCTCTCCTAGACCGATAAATGTGTACAAAGTTTGATTGGAAATTTAATTGGGAGCTCTGAAAAGAGAAGAATAGTCATTCAGCCTAGACATGAATTAGCAATTAGTGCCCAGGCCCGAAGGCTAGAAGAACAAAGATGAGCATCGCCTGGTGGGTCTTCTTAAGCCCGGGAAGATTTTAATACATATTAAATTGTTTCTTCTTATTCGTTAAGTAAATGAATAGAACATTTATATTTAGTTAAGTATGATCTTGTACTTATTCACTAAAATCATAATGAACAGTCTACATAAGACAAAACAAATAATTAAGAAGACCAACGATGTTGAAACCTCCTTTTGAAAATAAAACTATTTAGCTATCCTGTCGGTCAGTATGGCTCTAAAGTAACATTTCTAGCTTTATCAGAACTTTTTAATACAATTTTCAAAGGCAATATCTGAAAACACACAACAGTTGACCTCTATCAGTATCTACTTTGTCTCTATGAACGAAAAGCCACATCAAACAGAACCCAAAATCACGATAATTATAGACACATCCCACATGTAAAGCAATTTTGAGTACTCTTTATTTTCCTGCCCTTAATGGGTCTAATGAAGCCATTTCTATAATTTATTTCAAGCTATCCCTCATTGGTTTTCGTTATGACATTTTAGTTAACTATTCCACAAACACACATTTTTTAAGTTTATAGCTTTCTCAGGTTTGTAGAATTGTTCTTCTAAAACAAAAAGTCATTTTACTTTATTGAGGGGCTTTTTACTTAGAATAATTAGAAAAAAAGTTGGAGGGGAACTTATAAAAAATATAAAACATTTTGGCTCTGTTAATAAACACAAAAATAAAAGAAATAAAACTATTTAAAAGAATATTTATGACCTTCGAATAAATATTGGCAAAATTGTGTCCAATAGGTCCAAAGACGCAAAACGTAACTTTTTTCAACAGGGTAGAAAGGTAAAGTTCACTTTACATTATCCCTCTTATTGTATTATTTATGTAAATGATATTAAACGAGCATTTTTGATTATCACAATTTGTAAAATATACAGAAATAGCATCACGAAATTTTTATAATATTTTAATTCAAAATATCAAATTTTTTGAAAATGTTCAATCACTAAATTTAGAAGTAGCAAAGGATTCGTTTGATAAACCATGTATTAAGACAAAGCAATGTAGTCTATTAACGATGGATCTTGTAATTCTAAAACACAAATGAGGGACATCTGAGGTCGTATCTTACTCTCAAAATAGCTGTGTTACAACTTGAGGATTTTCAACTTGTGGTAAGATAGGGAGCACATTACATTCTGTAGGGAATCTTGTAGAATGTAATGTGTTCCCTACCTTATTATTCTAAATAGCAGTCAATGATGATATCAAGTCTCTTTGAGGACACTCGAGGTCGTATCTTGCTCTCAAAATATATGTACTATAACAACGAGATCCTATAGAATGTCCCCTACCTTATATTCTACACAGAAATCAAGGATGGGATCAAGTATCTCACAGGACACCCGAGGTTGTATCTTATTTTCAAAATATCAGTACAGTAACAATTTGAGGATTTTGAGACCCTAGACAATGTATAATGTGCAACTTATCCAATTATTCTACATTGCAGTTAATGATGGAATGAAGTCTCGGTCACTTGACTTGCTCTACTAATTAGCACTTAAAATGAAAAATATAAGGTAGTTGAGTTGCTAATTGTGCTTATAATGTACATGAAGAGTATTTTTGTAAAGTCTAAATTTCATTTAAGCACTTTTTGTTGCAAAGTATTTTTTAAGCTGAGGAATTTTCGTCTGAAATCTCTAAAATTTTGAGCAATGCTAAAACTTCTAAGGATTTAAAAATTCTTTTCTGAATATATCAGACCAACTCACAATATTCAAAGAAAACAAAGAAAATTCAATATCATCAAAATATTCCAAGAATAAATTTCAATGTATTTTCTAAAAATCAGAAAATGAGAAAATGTATTCAAATTTTATCTCATAAAAATATATAAGAAAAAAAAAAACAGGTAAAATGTGACAAAGGAGAAAAAAAAACATATAAGAATATATCATAATCTTCAATAGTTTTTTGGTTCGTTTCTTATAAACTCAAATATTAGGCAAAACAATTTTTTTTTACTGAAAGCGTATTTTCGTCTTTTCTCTATTTTTCTGTTTTTCTTTTCCATTAATCTCCACTGAACGGAAAATACAGAATTCCAAAACTCTTTTGTCAACTTAAGATGTTTGAAAACATGACATGCTTCCATTAATATGAATTGAATATTTTGAATAAGATTCCGAAAAGATGAAGAAGGAAATTACTATGTATATTTCGGTACGTGTATAATAATCGCGTATGAAAAAATTCAAAGCAACAATGAGCTTCTGAGAGAGATAAAATCTAGGAACAGGGCAAAAGAAAGTGCAAAATGAGTTCCATAAAGAACCCTGCAGGAAAAAAGAAAATAATTTTCTTATGTGATAGAGTCTAACATTTTCTTGAAAGTAAAATATAGGATTTAATGAAGTATTGGCTATTTTGAGTATGGGTAGTAGTAAGAAATTTCCCCGAAAATTCGAATTTAAGAGGAATGAAAATATATAATGTATCGATTTTCTTTCCTTTAATTTAAAAATGCATCTTTTTTCAATGGTATGTTATTCTATTAGCAGTTCCTTGATTTTCATTTAACCCTCATGAAACTCGCTGATTTTAAAAACCACTTTGAGTTTATCGCAAGATAAGTGAGAATATATTGATTTGTAACAATAATTTTTTTTCTAGGTTTTGCTTTATATGAAAGAAAAATCTTGTTTTCTTTGGGGAAGAGGAAATGAAAAAGAAGAGAATGTTTATATGTATATTGATCGATGATAGGGGCTGTATTCGAGGGGGGAAATAGAATCCCCCATCCCATCAAAAATAGTATTTTTTATATCAATTCATTTTATTCCCCCCCCTCCTACGCAGTTTGTTCCACATTAATCTTTCAAAAAATACAAAGCGGTATAATATACACGAATGATTCCAGCTTTTCACTGCAAAAATATCAAAACAGATGATGATATATTAAAGTAGACAATAAATTATTAAATCTGTATCAACGATATTCTATTCAGATACTAAAACTAAAGCAGACGATAAGTTATTAGAAGATATATATATTTTAAGATAAATGTAACTATTGCTGTCATAAAGTAAGAAGAAACTAAAATAAATATTTACACCGATATTAACAATAAGGTTAAGTTGAAATTTAAGATTATGACACTAATTGCAGAAGAGGAGGTAACTTGTATCATATCGTTTTACCCACATTTTCTCGTGCTAATATTTAAATCTATATACATATTTAAGCATTAAAAGGTTACTCATAAAGAGTGAAATTCCTCTTGCCCAAAGAAAGGATGAAAATTTATTTTACATGAAAACTATAAGCCTGGAAGCTGGGATTCAATAATTTTTGAAGAAGCTCAAGGCATTAAATCAGTTTTTTTTGCTTATTTTTAGCTATACTTTTCGTGTATGAATTTTTCATCACATGTTTATAAATTGTAAAAAAATATTTTCGAAGTTATAGATCATTTATATAAATGATAGTACGAATCAATTTGATAATTTTAAAGTCAGAAAACAAATACATAATAAATTATTTAAATAATTTTATAAGATTGGAAAAACAAAGGCTTTCTCTGAATTAACTTTTCAAATTACAACAAATTTACATTTCTAAGAAAGAAAAGTAAGCCTCAGCTTTGCTACTGAGGATCTGTTGCATTGATATTCAATAAATAATCAGTAAAGAAATATCAGTTAAAAAATAAAATTAATTTTTTAAATTTTATTAATAGAATGATTCCAAAATCAATTATTAATATGAATATGTAGAGGAAACTAACATTCATCCTCAATAAAGATTAACTGAAGATTTTGCTCATCTCATTTCTACAAAAGTGAGGAAATCAGGAATAAACTTGGGATCACTGTGATCAAGACCAACAACAGCTTTCAATGATTACTTAACCTTTTGGCTCTAACGTTATGAGCACAAATGGTTCATTAACCTTTAAAATCCATTTAGCATTTAAACGCATCTAATCACGCAATCTGATCCCCTCTATTCATCACTCACACACACACACACACACACACACAC
>BMAW01120164.1:223714-242659 GCA_019974015.1 Nephila pilipes
TGTTGTACTTCGTTCAACCTCGATAACTCAGCTGTTTCTGGTCCGATCGACTTAAAATTTCGACACGTTTAAGCAAAGGTTAGTACTCTAGAGAGATCTTGGTTACTGGTTTACTAAGAGCGCCATCTCTGGGTTAGTCTCGGGAGTTATTGATTGATGTGTTAAGCTGAAGTACAGGAACTCTCACGAGTTATAGAATGCGAATATTATTTTCAAAACTGTAAAATATAAATAAACAAATTTTATGAGAATTTCATATTAATCATATTTAATAAATTCATTTTATCTGCACGTTTATTATCGTTTTAAAAAGTAATATGTTTAAAAACCAAGATGATCTATCAATCGGTTCTTTTTTATTAAATTTATTTGAGATAATACTCATATGACATAAATATTATGTTTGTATATTCATAGTCATTACTATTAAGATTTAGTTACTAATATATAATAATTCAAATTCAAATGCAATTTCTTAATTTTGTAATTAATCTTTATTCCATACTTTTGATAGGAATGAAAATGTAATGAAAACTTGTCCTAAAATTTATTTGACTAACTTTTTGACTGTTTTTATTCGTTTGCATTAAAGCGTCACTCTAGGCCAAAATAACTAGATTGGAGAGGAATATCATAATTTTAACGAGGAAGTCGCTTTAACTGACATTTCCTCATTCTCCTGATTCCCAAAATGAGAAATTTGTTGTAAAAGTTAAACAAAATATAAGTTTAAAATGCAGAGGTTTAGCGAATATTAGTTCAAGACTCATACATTTTGGGGAAAGGAAAATGGTAAGATATAATTGTTTCCTTCTTTTCACATTGACTTAATATGAAAATTGAAGAATCGGACAGATATCTATAGAAATTTGTTTGTTTTATTTATTGTGTGGGGATTGTATTTTTTGCAAATTTTCTATCAAAAAACAATTCCACTATAGTTTTATTTAATACCAGATTTTTCTACCAAAAGTTATAAATCAAAAAATATGCAAAACGTTACAGAAACTGACTAAGCAAACTATAATTTTATATTATAGCAGTTTTTTTATATATATGAAGAGATGAGGATAAATAAAAGAGAATCAAGTTTAGCTTAATTAGTGTTTGTTTTTATCCCCACAAGGATGAAAATAAAACTCCAAGTTTTGCTCAATTACAATATTTATTTAGATTATTAATTTAATCTTAATATGCTGCTATTTGTTCTTACATTGCTTACACTATTGAAAAAGGAATTTAAATTATTCTTTAACTTATAACATATATTGAAATAATTTTTATCATCGGCTCGCAAATAAAGGACTAAAATAAAGAAATAACAAAATAACACAAAGGATATCAATTATGGAATGATTATGTATTCATGTCAAAAATTTTGAAAAGCACATCGTTATAATAAAAATTTAAAACACGAAGAATTTTTCAGGATTATATATGATAAAAATAATATTTCTTTAAAAATTACATTATTGCTTAATATTCTGTTGTTTAGCATTCTATATCTTTTAAAAAAGAATTATTAATTTTAAATTAGATGTGTTAAAGACAAACGCCATTACATGTATTACAAATGCATTTCATATTTTGACAGCGATGCTAATTTGATTCCCATCATGAGGTCCTAATACTTTAATTTACAACTAGGTTACACAATTTATAGGGACTCGTTGAACTTGAGGCAAAGATTTATTAAATGTTTCTTGACAATAAACTTAATGAGTTCTGACGTATTTCCTCCTTTTGGGTTACTCTGTGACGTTATTTGATTTGGGAACCTCGTCTTCCGAACCGAATAAACCGTGACCTTTTATAAAATATATATGTGTGTGTGTGGGTGGTGGTGGTGTGTGTGTGTGTGTGTGTGTGTGTGTGTGTGTGTGTGTGTGTGTGTGTGTTTGTGTGTGTGTGTGTGTGTGTGTGTGTGTGTGTGTGTGTCTTGCACTTCTAAGTTGAAAATACGCATTCAAAGTAAACTTTTGTATAGTTAACAAAAGTTTCCGACAAGTAATGTAAATTACTGACGATAACTGAAAAAATGATCTTCAATAAAATGTTGGTAATTCCAACTTTGTAAATAATTTCTGGATTTATATATGGTAATATTCAAAGTCTAAAATAATAATATACAGAGACTCAAAAAATTATAGACTTCAAAAGTTTGTCAAAATTAATTGTGAAAATTCAGGAACTTTTCCATGATTCTAAACATAACTATATTTATTATTGTTTGAAATAATATCTAAAAATTTTCAAGCAAAAATATTTTTTTTTAAAAAAAGCGAAATATTTGAAATAATATTAGTTTAATAATTATATTCAAAAATCATCGAAAATATATAAAAACTGCTAAATATATTAATTAAGATAGAGCTTGTTATAGTATCTTGAAATTCATGGTTTTCTTCTGGAATTCTTTGTTGTTTGCAAGAAACGTTTTAAGTGTTCCGGCTTTGAATATACTCGTTTTTTTGTATGAATATCAATATATTTTACATTCTGGTTAGGTAGCCTTAAAAAATATATTTCTTATTTACGCAATGTAAATGAAGCAACCAAAATACCGTTAGTTATTAATCTGAACGCACAAAAATGGGACCCATAACAATTTTTGTAACAAGACTTTATTCCTACTTCAGTGACTATTTTCAATAACTAAATACTGCTGCACGTAAGAACTGTATGTATAATTTGATTTAATAGCATCCATTTATATGATGAATATAATTATTTTAATGAGAAAACATTCACTTATACACTTTCAAGCTTCAAAACCTTTTCTAAATATTTTATGTAATTCACTTTTCAGGATCACTGTACGTGTTAAAAATAAAAATAAATAAATAAAAAAACCGACGGGTAGTTACCACGATAAGCTTAGTTATTGGTATGAATATTTTATTAATAAGAAATAATGAGTTAAGTGAGACAAATAATTGCAAAATACACAATTGTTAAATTAGCTTACTTCTCAACTATAAGGATTATATATATATACACGCACGCACACGCATATATATATATATATACATATGCACCAAAATTAACTAAAAATCAATATGCCCTCTTTATTTCCATTTGAGGAAATGGCCGCAATAGCCCAGTGGTTATAATCATAGATTCAAGGCCGGCGTTGTTTTCATCGAGTCTTATTACTCGATGAAAATAACGCCGTTCGAGCCCTTGTGCTTCTAAAGATACGTCGTATAGCGGGGCTGATACACTTTCAATTCAGTCGAGGTCTGAAAATACTGCCATTGGAGTGGTGTGAAAGGTTGAAGAGGGAGAGAATAGCACATGTGTCATCCTTGTCACTTTACGGAGGTTCAAAATGATGAGGTTCGTGTCTTTCATGTTGCTTGTAAGCATGACGTTAACAAATAATCAAATCCATTTGAGAGAAAACTAGCTCATCGGCAGCTGTATATTGAAAGAAGAATCAAACTGCATGTGACTATAATATTACTTTTGCCGCAAAAATATATGGTTAGCATAAATTTATAACCGGAGTAAGTGAATGGTCACGGAATCCAACTCTTAGGCCACGATGTTTTGGTCGAGACGCTTATTTGAAATATACTTGAAGAATTGGGCATGTTCTAGTTCCACCTATTGTGTATGGGACCATTTGTAAACAATTTTACTAATAGAGTCTATTAAGAGTGGCCTAAAATTTTTTTGGAAAGGGTCAGATTGTACATGTTTCAGTTCAGCAGGTCACTCGGCAAATACGAAAATATTTGCATCGAAATTTTTGTTCATAGAACAACGGTTGAAAGTTAATTTGCCCCCTTAAAATTTGGAAGAGATATTTTTACGCAACATTTATATACACTAAAAGAAACTTACAAAAAAATAATAAAATATTTTCATTCATCAATAAACGTATTATAGGATAAGTTAAATTTTATATTAATGCGATGTATGCAATTGTCTTATCTGGGATAATATTTATCTTACCGGAGTTGGAAATTAATAGATCCTATTGTAAAGTTGTTTGCAAATGGTCATTAATTAGTAACCATCTATATTACGATTTTACAAACTTGTATTCGAAAATGTCCTTTCACAAACGTAAGTATGTCAAAAACAGATATAAATCTTCGAACATGTGGCATTAATCGATCGTATTTATTTCCCGAAAAACAGTTGTAGAATTGGGTTAGATACCTTTCTTAACTTTTTATTTTTAGCATATCATCATTTTGAAGATAGACCAATTCAGAAGCTTTTAAATTGCTCAGACAAATGGATTTTGAAATATGGAAATGTCTTTTACTTTTGCCTCAAGATCAAATAAATTCTATTGCAATCACCATTCTTTTTTTTTTCTAGTAAATGTTTCACTTACAAAAATATATTAACTCACAGGGCCGGTTTAAAATAAGACGGTGGAATACATTTGATCTATAAAATGTAGCTTACTGATCTCTGGTGTAAAAGAGTGATGTATCTGTCTTCTTTGAAAGTCCTCGAGTTGGTGTGTTGTGGATATGGAGAATGGGTGTAAGTTGAGTTGACGATCTCTTCATACAATTATGATTTTAAATTAAGTGGCGAGTTGCCTATGGTTAGCGGGTCCTTATGTAGGAAGAACTCATATCCGATAATAATAACTATAAATTTTTGGTAGATTTAATTAACTGATTCGATAAACAATGTAAGTTCCTTAATATTTTTATAACTCTCATCAATCTAATTATAAATATATTTAAAGGGATGAACTTTTGATATAAAAATGCTTGCTATTTTTTTTTAAAAAAAAGGTTTGCCTTATTAACTCATTGATTGTTTTAAGTATCATGTTGGGTAAATAATTTTATTTGTAAATTTTTCTAATAAATGGTTTTGTGTAGAGGAAATCCTTAATTACATATTTGTAAAATATCTGTAATCTAATAAACTGTAAATTTTTTTTAAATATTTTAATTGGTTTCTATAACACTCAAAAACTGAATGTAAGAATATTTTCAATAAAATAAAATAAAATTAAATTAAATAATAAAAACAAAATAAAAATTTTCAACAAAATAAAATTGAATATGTTACAGTTAATTATGTTAACATTAAATAACACATTTTATTACAAATTGTCCTCTTAAATTAAAGATAATTATCAAAAACGAATGAGTACAAAAATACCTAACATCAACAACATTTTTAATATAATATACATAGAATCGATACTGATTTGACATTAATGCTTCATTGAGGTTAGATATAAACATGAGAAATAGATTGGGAATAAAAAATATTCAGAATTTCAATTGCTGTAAAAATGTAGGTAAAGAAAATCTTATTTTGCATGAGGAAACAAAATGCGCATGCTATTCTATCAATGGATGTAAATAGCATTAATGAACAAATTATAAACTCAGTGTAGTGAAATGATAATTAATACATAGTACTTCTCAGAAAATAAGACAAATTTAAATCAGTTGCGAGATAAAGGCCTTTCGCACATTTGTTTGCAGCTTATAAATTAGTAATTATATCTGAGGAAAAATAAAAATGAACCTTATTTTTCAAAATAAAAAAAATAGTTTGACATATTTCTTTGATCTCGAATAAAGCGAAATTAACAATCTCAGAAGTAAGGGCAAGGCGTCTCAAAGGAACTTTAAGAGATAACTCATATTGGAATTAACTCTAGGATAACTTCTTAAGCTGCTAATTAAAGTCAGGATACTTTTTTCTACTTTATGGCTATCAATGAAAACCAAAATCAAATATTCGACAATATGACAAGTATTTCAAATTTAAATACTTGTCAAATTTAAATACTTATATTCACTACTCCCCTTTTTATCAAAAGATTTATTCCTGTACATTGTATCAACCACAGCGTGATCTTTAAATGTAATCCATCGCACTGATTGTCAGATTATTAGGCTTCAAACTTTTATTTTAATTTTTCGAGTTCAATGTGAAAGGGATTCAACAGTACGAAAATAATCTCCAAAAAGAATGTAGTAATGAATTTCAGTTCACAATAATCTTGCTGTTAATATTTTTTTTTTTCATACACTCATAAATTTCATGGCGCGTGATTGGCAGAAGGATAAAAAAAGGAATTGTAACTGATTTCTCTAGAACAGAAGCCTTCAAATTGAATTCTGCAGAACCCTATGATTCTTTGGAACTTTGACAGGGGTTGGGCAAGAGATTACTATTTATTTAATCAAAGCGCCAAAATTTTATAAATTTTTTAATTTTTATAAAAAAAAATAGAATTTTTAAAGGAAGTTTTATTGTGAAATTAAGCATAAGTAAACATTTTAAGGATAAAATAAAATCTTAAATTTCGTAAAAGTCACGTGCTTCAAATACATTAACCGAGACACATTAAGTCACATATAAGTCTCCATTCTTTGTTCAGGTGAAGAATCGATCACTTATTTCACAATTTTCAAGGTATGAAGTAAAATTGACGGCATTCTTTTAAAATTGAAATTTTGGGTAGATTGCATTTTGAAAGCTAATATTGAATGCTTTCTTAATTTGCACAAAATTTTAGTAGAAGGTAACGCTAATCTCGATAAAAATGTAAAAATTAGTTTGGTCCAACATTAATCAGATCTGCAAAAACATTTCTTCAATACTTCTATGCGCAAAAAGAAAAAATTATCTTGGATCCAAAAACTCTTTCTTAAGACTGTGACACCTCCTAACTCCCAATAAAAGAAAGAGAACAACAATTGACACTCAGTTGAAACTAAATTTTAATCAAGTTGATATTATGCATTTTTGGATTGACAGTAGAAAAGAATACTCTGAAATTGCCAAGAGAACTGTGAAATGGCTAATATCATATGTTTGAGCATATGTATGCGAAAGTCATGAAAACAGATTGGATACTGGAGATGACATTAGGTTGCAGATTTCAACAATTATTCCAGACGTAAAAATGGTTGGCAATAAAAAAAAAACAATCACAGCCAAGTCATTAAATTTTTTTCTTTTTATTAATTTGATATAATTTAAAATATCTTTGCTTTTGTTTATTATTCATAGAATATATTTTATATCCTCCCCCCCAAATATCCATTAGCTACCTTACTTTTCATTATCTTATTAAGACGTTTCTATTGTGATAAAATAGAGATGCAATAATAATTTTATAAATTTGAGGAATCTCAAAAATAAGATAAATCTCTGATATCCTATTTTTCTTCTCATTGATCAAGGGATTCCTTCAAGAAAATAGTAAGCTCAAAGGGTTCAAAGAAATTTAAAAGTTTGAATACCTCTGCTCTAGTGTATATTTTGTATGCTTTCAAAATCAATATTTTCTTCTTTGTATTTTATGTGAGTTTGAAGGATGAAATGTATGCAACCTTGTGAAAAATAAAGCTAATTTTTTATCTCTTAACAGTGTAAATGGACTTAAAACTTTTTCGCAGCTGATTTTTATTTCTACAATTTTACAACTAAAGTGGAAACATTTTCCAGGCTTATTTGAAAAATATACATCTCTTAAAATTACATCATTATTAAAAAAAAATAAATAAACTACCCTTCATTTAATTATTTCTTCATAGCTCCAATTATTCAATGAAATGACTCATTACGTAAAATTATACAATAGATTTCATTTTAATTGGAATTGAACCTTAAAATACTCTTATAGTGTGCGCGGAAATTAGGAAATGGAGACTCCCGACTCCATTATTGCGCTTGTCACTTTATCGTGGTTCAAAAATTGAGGCACCACAAGTCGTCAATTTGCCTTTAGTGCGACGTTATTTCAAACCAGATAAACCATACCATATTTTCAAGTTAAATGAACCATTGGACTCGAAAAGATAAATAAAAAGGATTCCTGATATTATCCTCAAGTCATAAATTTAGATCTCATCTATTTTTCAGTTAAAATTTAAATTCGTGGTGTGCGAGAAAATTCTTCAAAATACTGCAGTTCTAAATAACAGCTTTTTAAGTTTCTTTCTCACTGCTGAACTTTTTAATAGCTTATAAATTTGTGTATGTTTGATTCAAAAATACTCTGAATAATACAGTTATTAATCACTGGGGGTTGTTTCAATTAGATCTGAGGATGCAAATAGGAAATCTTTAGATCGAGCCCCGAAATCAAGTCACTCTAATTGAATAAATCCTTGGTGTTTCTTTCTTTCTTTCTTTTTTTTTGGATGTTCCTTATATTTTGGAAAATGGCTGGAAAGCTTCATTTAATTACAGAATTTTTCTCGAGTATAATAAAAAAAAATTGAAATTTTTTTTTAATATAAATACTCAAAGTTTTTCAGAACTGTCACCAAAGAAGCATTTTTATTGAAGATTCATTTTTTCGGTATGCTGAAGATCATTTAAGTTGGAGTAAAAGAAGGAAATGTAATTATAAAAGTTAGTCAATGTGTTGCAGTAAGCATATCAACTTATTCTCATCAAGGAGTCTACAAAAATGGAAGATATCTCTATCTATATGGCAGATATCATCATGAATATAGGAATAATAAACGTCACATTTTCTGCACCTGTCTTAACGTGCCTTTGGGATTATGCTATTTATTTAAGTAATTATGATGTAAATAATTAAAAAATTGTATTTTTGGGAAGTTTCTACAAATGACATAATCTTACTCCTTGCTTTTCCGAACTTTTCAAATTCTCTTCGGAGGGGAGGAGAATTTCTCAAAGACTTCTAAGATTTTAGGTGTCTAGATGCGATATAAAATGTATTCAAAAATAGAGAAAAACTTTTTTGGGGATTGTGCGATAAAATAAAGAATTATGAGCTACTGGTACGCACTTAAATTATAAGAATCTGGTACGAAAATATTGTTAAAAGTACTATTTGATGAATCATAAATATTTATCTGTATAAAGTATCTTTAAAAACGCTATGTAAAAATAATAAGTGCTTTTACTAATGAAATATTTAGTTTTTCGGACATTCTTTAGAGTTAAAAGAATTTATAAAGATACACACACTCATTATCTGAAGGGCCATGGTAGCAGCATTTTCCCGCCTAATGCCTTGAGCAAGAATCTCGGAGTGTTGTTTACTATAATATTATCGGCTCATGCCTTAAAATGTGATAGCTATTGTGTCGAAGGGCAGATAGATTGAATCTGGTCATGACTTGAGTGAGCTGTAGCCATAAAAATTGAGCCAGGAAAAAGTGCATACTCGATCCCAAAGATCTTTATCGCGATTTATAAATATTTACTCTTTTTTTTCCGAACATTTTTAATGTAGAGTTTTTTGTTTTTTTAATTTAAACAAAATGAATTCAATATTTTAAATTTTAAAATAAAATGACTGAAACTATTACATATACAGTATATATGTTTCAATAAGCAAAAAAAAAAAAAAAAAAAAAAAATTGCGTATTACTTTTTAGAAAAACGCTTTCGAAATTTCGTGTATTTAAACTTTTTTCAAAGCTCTCGCTTCGTAATATTTTTCTTCCTTTATTAATTTTTATCATATTACAGAATAACTTTTATAATTATTTCTGATTAGCTTCATTTTAACTCTTCGTTCTGACTTTTTGACAGCACATTATCAAAATTATCCCACTTTTTAAACAACTTAAAAAAATTATATGAAAGTTTTATAAGATAACTTTAAAATATTCAAATACTTTCTGAATAAAATTGATTTGCGTATTCTTTTAAAGTAGTTTTTAACTAAATTTTATAAAAAAAAGGGAGGATGTTTATCAAATACAAACTAATGATGGAAGTTTTTCAAAGTTCATTTAATATTCAGTTTTTATTCAATACAAATTAATTGTACAATACTTATTTAATATTTTAAAATTTTTGGAACACGTACTAAACAACTATTAATATGTGAAAATTTTCCCATGTATATAAACCTGAAGAAGAAGAAATCTATGAACATAGATTCTTTTTGCTCAGTACAAAAAAAAAAGCATTTAAATTTTTTTTAAAAAAATTCTTTTTTTCCCCTTTTCAGAAGAAACGTATTAACATCTTAAAACCTGAATAAAACCTCCACAAAGTATTTGCAAATAATTTTAATATTTTTTTATTAAATATCATCATTATGAGAGAAAGTATACAAAATTAATTTTTTAAAATCTTCATTTAGGTTAATTACATGGTACCCCAAATCGGTACTTCGCGACTGAATGCCCATGAAGCTGCCATGCATCTGCAATTTTAAAATGAATGTGATATGAAGGACAAAAAAAATTAGCGAGGAAAAATTCACAAAAGCAATTCCTATTTTAAAAATGTAAATAAATTTAAGCATCTTAATTGGTATAATCTTGCGAGCCGAGCAGCTCGTAAGGAGCATGTAAGCCTTTAGGTGAAACGACATTGTCCTTGACCTAACTTCGAATTTTCTTAGTACTTGTTAACAAACCGACAGGAGATTAATCAGAACGAGGGCTCCGTGAGTAATCTTTTGAAGCGTATACGGGGAACTAAACTGCTTGGCTCACAAATTGTACGTAATTAAGATGAGTAAGTCACAATTAAGATCACAAATTAAGATGCGTAAAATTTGAAATTCATAAATATTTTCAAAATAGGAATTGATTTTATGAATTTCATCATAAATAACATTTTTTCCCTTCGTATTACATTCATTTTAAAATTGCAAAGGTATGACAACTTTATGGTCATTCAGTTAATAGGTGCCCTAATGAATACGTGCAATTTCAAACATAAGTCTGCTTCGTCAAAATACTGTATAAAATTCTAAAAATTCTCTCAAAATAAAAGTTATATGTATCTCAATCTAAAATGACATCCAAAGTAGTTAAATTAGTGTTTTTATTAAGAGAATTAAAGAAAATTACCGCTCGGTCGAAGAATTCCCGCTGGGATAACTAACACGCTTTACAATATATTAACGCGACTCTCGGATAGCTAATTAAATCCCCCACCCCTAAATAAGTACCTTAAATTTGAAGGCCAGTAAACAATGCTTTTAAAAATGTACATGAATTTTATAAAGGTACCAAACTGGGTACCTTTGCTCTTAAGGTGTTAATGAAAAAAATAGATTTGATAGTTAATTCAGTCCTCAGATTTATTAGTGCCCTAAGTATGCTGTCGCTTTTAATTTACACACACACACACACACACACACATATATGTATATAATCAAAGGGGAATAACATTTTTAATGTTTTATTTTTGTATCACAAATTATTACTGTGCAACTTTAAACCAATATTTTACGGTATAAAAAATTTAAGCAACCATAATATATACGAAAATATAAATTTTATGATATCAAGTACAATTAAGTGATTGTTAAGTCATCTTAAATGGGATTTGCAATTTTAAATGTATTTTAAATTGTATCATCCATTTTTTTTAAATCTCAGTAAACGCGACTCTATTAACTTTTCTATATATAACTTTTCTCAACAATTGTTCGGTATATTCATAGCAGTACTAAAATAGGAAATTAAGTCTCACAATTGAAGAGTGAATATGTCTCACGATAGTTGTGTTTTTCTTTAAGCAATTCCTCTCATTCATCGTGAAACCAATCGATCCTGCACTCACCGTTTTGCGGCCGGCCGTGCTTTCGGCGCTCGTGTCCGGCACGGCCGCTGTCGTCAGCTCATCGACGGGTGCTGCAGCAGCACTCGCCGTGCCAGAGACGGATTCTCCGTCGTTGCTGATGTCCGTGACGTCTACTTCGTCGCCGGACGACATGCCGCAACAGCTGCCGCAACGACGCTCCGTGCCGCCTCCGTACGCAGTGGTCGTATCTGCGTCCGAATCGATCCTTGGGGGCGACCGTCGACCCACAGGTCGGAAGGCGGAAGTGTGCGCGGGAGTCGATCGCAGAGGACTGCCCGGGCTGTCATGGTCTGGAAAGGAGAGGGATGTGCCCTCACTAGCAGACGAAAGGGGACGACCTGCAAAAATCGATACAGAGTTTCAATAGAAATTAATATACGTGAAGACAACACATACTTTTATACCAATATAAGATACTCCAAACACACATACGTTTCGTGTGAGTGGGTTACAGAGTAAAAAATGTTAAAAAAGAAAGAAAAGAAACTCGAGAGTTGTGAGTTTTTTTTTTAAGCGTAGAAAAAAATTATTTGAGTAACAATTTACTTAAGCTGTTAAATGTTACAAAGAAATGCACTTAACTAGTTCATCCAAAAATTCCCCATTTTTTTCGTCATTTTTAGAAATCTGTATTGGGCAAATCTGTGATGTGTCTCAAACATGCCTTAAGGAACGAAATAATGTTAACGAGCGATTAATGAATGGAAACTGATGAGTGCAATTTATCAGCTAGTAAATGTAGAAGAAAACTTTTTATAGATGGAATACTTCACTATATAGGGTATAAATTTCATAATTTCTATCTGTTCATTTTTCATTTTTTCCAATTTTTTTTTATAATTTTGAAAAAAAAAAAAAAAAAAAACCCTCAGTTAATAATTAAACATTGCATTTCAATCTAAAATATTTATGGTTAACATTAGTTAATGGTATTACTTATAAATATTATTTAAGTTTCTGGGTTGATTTTTAACGACTATTTTATTTATAATAATATTTACTCTGACATTTTTCTGTATTCTCAAAACATGTTTTGATCTCTATCGATATAGATATTTATTGCACACAAGCAAGTAAACAAACTTACTCTATTGAAAAAAAGTCCATTAAATTATAAATGTTACAAATTACAGGCTTTCACAATGATTGCAATTCTTGAATACAAGCTGTAAAATCCTACCAATGCATGTAGGAGTGACGGAAACTTTCTTTTACGTCGTTACGCATCATAAGCAACCCCATTTTCCTTCAGAAATATGTCTTCTGAAAATTTAAATGAATGGAGTATTACATTTGTTGAAACTCTAGAATTCGAGTGCCGGAGTTATTGAAAAAACTAAAATGTACAAATATAATGACCTTCCCATAAATAAACGTTTCTTTTTTGTTTATGCTCCTGTAATAATCTTAGTCTAGTGCCTGAATTTTTATACAGAAATTACAATCTCGATCAATTACTATTACATAACTTATTTTTTAAAGATTAAAATCCACCACGTACTTGACTATTGTTTATTAAATATTTTTGAATTTTCCTTTTTAAATTATCAACTTCAGTAACATTGGACCGTCGCACATACATATATATTTATATATATATACGCACGCACATGATATGTGCATGTATGCGCACGTGCGTGATGAATTTCAATTTACTGCTCTTTTTTTTAATTTTGGTTCTTTTTAAGCCAATTCAAATTCCCACGTTAAAAACTACTTCTACTTTCTCCTCTCGAGTAGCGGTTAGCGGCTAATCCTCCTGAGCCCCATTTGAGAAATCAAGAACATTCTGAAATAAATTCAGGGCATTTATATTTTATAGAATTCAATGTATTTGTACGAAATATAATTTTTTTAAGAAACTTCCTTCAATTTCAACACACAATGCTTGTGAAAAACTATTAGTGATCGACACTTAGCAGTCAATCTGTCTTTAACCATACGCTTTTGGATCAATTGCATTGGACTTACTGCGGACAGACTGACTGCAGCTATTTGGCGCAATTCACGCGTCTCATTCCTTCCCAAGTCTAGTAATGCACACCCGCGCTTTTTGGTATGTTTGATAGTTATGTGTACATTGAGCTGGTTAAGTATACAAACCACTCAGCAAGATCGCTACGTGCTTTTTAAAATGAGTTCAACTTTGTAATTGTTTATAAACAAGAATATCGAAGAAAAAAATGTGTCGCTAGTTGTGTCAATTAAATTTTTGTATAGATTACCCAGCTCTGAGGGCCACAGTTTGATACAGGACGCACCACATTCGACCCTCGGATTTGCCAGGCTTTCTTTAGTCCTTCCATTATAATTTTTTAGACTATATATATATATATATATATATATATATATATTCATGGCTATATTATCAAGACTATGATAGAGCAAGATGCATTTTTGACAACATCGATGACAGTGTAAACTCGACTCAAAAACCCATTTCGGGCCCTATTTGGAAATTAGGATGATCTTAAATACTCTAGATAGGTGCTCCATGAATTAAGCGGGAAAAATATGTTTAATAGATTCGTCCTATGTACACCTTTGCTTATTCGGAACAAAAACGAACCCTTAGTTGACCATATGCAACTGGTGATCAAAAATAAATTACCTGTAAAAACCACAGAAAAGTAAAAAGCACATTGGACGTCTGGACAACTTCTTCACTTCTAAACCGAGTTTCAGTCTAAATAAGAAAATATTGTGTATATAGCGTACGTCCAAGCACCAATATATCATGACCATTTTAAAATATAGCAAAAATGTCAATTCAAAAAGATACTGTCTGCAGATGAATGATTTAAACGAAAGATTGAAGAAAAGAGGTAGGTGAAGTTCAATAAAAATCACACCATGCTGCCTCATGATAATACCAGACCATATTCTGCTATGGCGTCTCATAAAAAAAACTCGCAGAGCTAAGATGGGTATTTACGCCCCCACCCTTCTCCCCAAACCTAGAACCCTCTGATTGTCCCCTGTTTCTCTATCTTCAAAATTTATTGAAGAAATCAAAATTAAAGCAGATATCAAACAATCACTTCTTGAGCTCTTTGCCTCTAAAGACAAGGCATTTTTCAATAACCACGCTGACAAAAGGACGTAAGAAATGACGAAAATTATATAGAGCCATTCGGATTTGCCAGGCTTTCTTTAGTCATTCCATTATAATTTTTAAATTTACGAAGAACGTATTATTTTCTTTTACTTTACAAAGTACATAACTGTTCTGAAGACTTAAAATATTGAAAAAGCTTCTTTTTAAACTTGTATCTTTCATTTTCAAGATATCCTCAGAATTTGATGATTGAATTAAAATAAAAATACTTTTAATACATGCTTAAATAAATGTGAAGAAATTATTGCATACAATTTTAATTTTCTTCTAGATACTGAAAGCATAAAATCTAGCGCAACTTGAATATAAGCATAATGATTTTTTTAAGTTGTACATGATTTAAATGAATAAATATAAATGCTTATATTCATAAGATTCTAAAAATATTAAAGAAAAATAAATATTAATTCTCTGTATTACATATTATGAATACCTATTCTTTTTCCTTTTTTTTCTAAATAATGTCTTAGGACGGTTGACATTATTAAATGAAAAATGGCATGTTATGAAACATTGCTTCTTCATTTTCATTACTGACAAATATTTGAATTTTATCTTCATCTTTTTCAACTTAGTTTAAGTCTTCTAAGAATTTTATAAGTTTTAATATTGTTAATTACGCAACAAGAATTTTGCATCTGGACATTTGATTTGTGTAAACATAAAATATTAATTTCTCCTTCATCTCACTTAAGCCTTTTTTCTATTTAATCATACAATGTAAGTATCTTGTAAATATGAAAAAAAAAAAAAAACTATTTAAAGAGGTCTTTTTTATATAATTTACAGAATTTTATTATTCAATAAGTTTCAGAATGGCAGAAAATATTCAAGCCCAATAAATTTCAAGTAATTTAATAATTTCGTTAATTTCCTCAGAGAGTGAGGATTTTATCTGTCAGTGAACATTTTTTACAAATGTATAGAATAATAAATTAGTGAATATAATTTTTGTTGCTTTTTACTGACAGCAAATTCGATGAATTTTGCCAAAATATTTTTCATATTAATAAGTAAATTTATCAATAATAATTTTAATGCGACGTTCAATAGTATATCACAATTTTTAAATATTTTAATCGATCATTAAAATCTAAATATTCATTGATGATAAATCTGTATTTCTTCTTTTAACAAACTTTAATAAACTCATTATTATCTATTAAAGAAAAAGTATGTTATAGTGGGTTTTTTTCTCACATTTCTGCTATTTAAAGCATATTGAAATCTAAATGGGTAAAATAACAAACAAATAAAAAAGTATTACTTAATGAAACAAGTAAAAAGAAAGGTGATGCAACATAACTATTACTATAACCAAAAAGCCCATTTATTTATCCCGATGTGAATTTTAAATACATCCAAGGAAATTGCTCTTAAAATGTATTAGTTTTATGAAATTAGTCTTAATTAGTAACTAAGTAAAAAAAATAGCTATTCTTAAATTACCTGTGTCTGCTAAAGTTGTAGTATCGGCTAAGCTGTAGGGTAGCGTAGTTTCTGGAACACTCCGAGCTTCCCTCAATTCAACCGTCGGAGCCGAGGGCACTATACCACCAGGCCTTGGCCAAAGCACTCCTCCGAAAGGTAAAGGGAACGGCTGTTTTCCAGCCCACATGTATTCTGCGAATGTTTGCCGAATATCTGCTGGTGACAGTGATTTTCCTGTAGCCATTCCAAAATGAGTGGGACCTGTGGGAGGTACAAAAGGTGTGGCTGTTGGCGCAAGTGAGAAGCCTTTATTTGGCAAAGGAACAACTGGAAAGTAAGGAGGTTTGCTGTGCACCACAGCTTCAGAGCTGCTAGGAATAGAGTCCGGTCTTGAGAGATTTCTCGGTCGTTTGATTCCATCTCCACTTCCCTTGTGACTCGAGACGCTTGCACAGCTCAAGACTCGTTTTCTGGATCCACCATTGAACATGGCTTTCACGTCCTCCCAAGCATAGACGACTTCATCGGGTGGAGAGCCTCCTAACTTGATGTGACGCCTCCAGGAGTTGAAGTTGGCCGCGTCCGGTTGAACGTATTTCGAGTCCGGCAAGCGATGCGAATGGAAAATAAACTTGTTGGGTGAAAAAAACAGACCGCAGAAGGTGCACTTAATGCACTTGGCTCTGGAACTATTGTACCGGGAAGGAACGAAAGATCCCCTACATCCCCAGGCACACTGATGGATGACGTCGAAAGCGAAATTGTCTGGCAGTTTGGGTGGTTTCGTATCTGCCAGGAAACTTTTGCACAGTCTCTCAGCCTCTCGTTTGGTTATCAGACCGCATCTCCGAGAAGACACGGGCATCGCACCTGCTCTTCGCAACAGTTCCAGTTGCACGGGTGTGCACTGGACGCATGTTATGCCAAGAGCCACTCTTCTGTTGTGGATTTCGTTATAACTGAAACTTTTCAGTAGAGTGTTCGATATTTGCGCTAAGCAGAGCCTTTCGTACCCTTCGATGACCAATGCCACGATAGGAACTCCGTAAAGCATAACAGTTCGAACATCATTATTACGTAAGCCAGACAGCGGTGGGCCGTTGAACAGGATATTGCGATCAGAGGTTGTAGAGCTGGGTATAGACTGGGACTTGGGTGCACGGGGATCCTAGAAGAGATGTTGAAAATTTCTATGAAGGGTAATGTAAATAAAACAGATTGAAATAGCAAGAAAATACATTTTCACTATACAAAAAATATCTACTCAAATGAACAGGAAATATAACTTTCAATCGAAACTTCTACTGTTGTACGGACTTTTTTTCCATTCATTAAATAGCACACCTGGTGTGAAAGTCAATATTAGCCGAAATATGTATCTTCAAAAAGTCGTGAAGATTGCAATATAGCTTTATCAAAAAACTACTTTGAGAATGACTTTAAAGTATACGTCAGAATCTCCAAAATAAATAAAATCAGGTTTTCATGTTAAGGCGAGTTGGGAAAGCAAAATATTTAGTCTTCAAAAATATAAACACATTCCAACCAGAAATAAACCTTAAATTATTACGAGCATATGGATCATGATGTCTTCCATCCGCTAACGTAAAAGTTATATGATTAAAATAAAGCATTATTAATCTATTGTTTGTCTCGCTTATAGAGTTTTCATTTCATAATACGAAAAATGATTTTAAAAAATGTATTATTTGCGATAGAGATTACAATTCAATAATGAGAAAGATAGAAATTTGAACGTATTTTAAAATCTTAAATTTTAATAACATTACGTAAAATTAATTGACTAAAGTATTTATGAATTTTACAAGTTCAACGTATGATATTTTAAACAGAATTTATCCAGCAGAATCTTACTTTTAACAGATTATGAATTAAGACGTTTATATCTAATTTTTAAGCCAAAATACGATCTCAATTTTTCTTAGCCAAACAAATTTTTAAAATCTACTAAATCCAAATACAAGGACATTTTTTTAAATTTACACGTTTACAATATTAATGATTTTATAAATAATTTAAAGTAACAGAAAATTTATCAATTATTCATTTATTTTTTTAAAACTCAAATCGTTAGTTATGAAAAGTCATATGCTTTAATATATTCAGATTAATATCATAAGCTTCTAACTTAGTTATCTAGCTTTCTACCCATTTCATCAATAAAGTAAATGTGTATCGATTTGTTTGGAATAAATATTAGCTTTCTCTGGAAAAATGCATTAACACTTAGCGTCATATTGTATACAAAAATATTCTCTTAACTAATTGATTTAAGTTTAGTTATGCTTAATTTATATATTTACTACTTGATTTATATGTGTGTATGTATGTTTTAAATTTGCATCCTACTTCTTCATGAATTTTTCTAGATATATATTGTACCAATTTACATGTATGTATATATATTATTTCTTTAGTTCAGTTATTTTTAGCATGGAATTTTATTTGAATTTAGTCTTCTACTTGCAATTTTAATTAATTTGTTTTTAAAGCAATGAAGCAAGCTAGTTTAAAGGAGAAGGTTGGATCTCCAATACTAATATACACACGCATTTCTTTTAAAGCCAGAAACAGCAATTTAAATAACTTTATTTTTTCGATTTTTAGTTTTCTTTAATATTATGTTTCATTTCTTTATTTTAGCTTTACTGTCTTTTTTTTATTATATTTCTGCTTTGTATGTTTCAGTGCGTTATTGCTTTTATCATGGTAATATAATAATATTTATTAATTTACTAGTTTTTTTTAAGTTTTACATTTTAATTTGAAGAAAAAAGTTTCTTGTAGTTTTGTGGTATGTTATTAGCTTACACACACACACACACACACACACACAC
>BMAW01120164.1:247042-282337 GCA_019974015.1 Nephila pilipes
TATATGAAAATTGCAAACATTTTTAAACTAGAAGCTTTTGTACAAACAAAAGAACAATTTTAAAACATACTAAATATAGTGAATGTTAATTATACCTATATAACACAATCGCAATTTTAATATCAATAAAAAAAAGGTCCCACTGAAAATTCCACATATTCCAAAACTAGAAACTCTTAAATGTGTGTTACATGAATCTGAAATATATATTTCAGAAATTATGCATAAAGTTGTGATTTTAACAGATAAAAATATATCTCATCTCCTTTCTTCCTTTTCCGTTTCCACTCCTGCGTTGACCTTGTTGACTTACTGTTCACGTTCACAGTTCTTGTTTACAATAGTTTATATAACTTGAAACAAGGGAAAGGCATACTTGACGCTTGTAAAGCGGGGTTCGTTTTACAAAAGGCCATATTGAGCCTTTGATCATTAAGACTTACTAGATTCTCTGCACACAATTATGCAGAGGCTCTTGCCTCATTTTACAGTTTTTTGTAGTCGTTTTTTCTTCTAAAAGTGAATTGATTATTCATACCTAAAAAGTTATTTCTGTTAATCATTTTTAACGTAAGATCGTTTCTGCACTCCAACTGGGAATTTCGTCTTCCTCCGTACAACTTCATATTCTAGTGGCTAAAATCATGGCAAAATTCTGTCTTGATCAAGTGCGCACTTAACATACTCAATTTTTTTTTATGTACAGTTCAGTCAAGTCGGGATCATATCAACCTGGATATAATCCTTGTTAGATTATGAGAATGATTGTCTTATTTTATATATAATGTCTAAAAATCACCAGGATCATACAGCTGGCTGTTTAATTATAGAATTAAGTTTAATCATAAATAGAAATTTCCTAGGGTTTTAAATGTTTATGTGAATTAACCATGGAATGTGCATGCAATGCGTTCATCCAAAATAATGCGAGTTTGTCAGTATGAAGGTTGGAGATTACTCCGAGCAGCGCGTACTATTAGCCACATTCTAGGCGTCGAGGCAACAGCGTTGATTATGGTGCATTCAGGGATTTTGCAGCAATAGCAATAACGATGACCTAATGCTAGCTAAAATATTTGATATTACTGCGTTACTTTAGTATCGACTTAATATCGTATTCAGCTACGGACGCATTGCATGCGTCATTCTTATGTTAATCTACATAAATCATATTTAAGAAATTCTGAGGCTTCTTTATTATAAAATTTTATTTTCTACTTTCAATGCAAATAGCTTATGCGCTCAGATCTGTGTCCACAGGAACATTATGTAAATAGACAAATATTCTCATATCAGCAGGAATTATCCAGACGATAATCCCAAACAAACTATTACATAAAAAAAATTATTATATTAAATCAAGGCTTTTGTATTATCAGTTTTAATATTTTGATATGAGTGATACATGTATACTAAACATTAAAGATATTTAGAATGATATAATTTGGCTATATATTAATCTATCATAAAAGGGAACAAATTTGTTGTTTTAATATTTACCTATAAATTTTTTTTAAAAAATCATGAGTTTTTTGACTGAGACCAAAAAGCAGTATCTTACTTAGAATTGGATTTTAATGTTGAGTCCTCCTTGAGAGTATTTGAGAGAAAGAAATTTATTGGAAAAAGTACAAATTATGAAGAATTTGCAAAGATAGCTCTAACCCATATAATCGAGAATAGGAAAAATAAAATTGTTTGAAAGAATGAAGAAATAGATCAAAATAAGGATATGTTAGAAGTAAATAAATTTCAAGAGCTTGAGTTGTTAAAAACTCAATATTAAACTTCAAATAGAAAAATTAAAATTGCAGGAGGTTGAAGTAATTCCGAGTAGGATTTATCCCAACAACACATAAAAAGAGCACTATAATGCAGATTACTCATAAAGGGTTAAAAATGTTATTATTTTTAAAATTACATGGAAAATAAAGCAAATCTTGAAATAATACCTAAAATTGAATGGTTTGCGTTTCTTTTAGGACATCTTTCCCCTGATATTAATAAGCAAACAAGAAGAGAAAATCGTGAAGAAATTAAATAATATGATTTCATTAGAACTTCTTAATTCAGTGCAGTAGACAAAATCCTGAAAGACTCAGTCAACAATTTTATTCAGAAAAATAATAATTCAACTTGGTGTTCATACGCACATGAAGTAAATATTTTTTTTTTTACTTAGAATATCTCAGAGAACTTTATAATAATACCTTCGTCAAATTTTTTTAAAAGATAGTTACTAATCAAATTAAATTTAGAGTAAACGATTAATGGAAATAACATTTCATCGACAAATGGCCCAATTTTGTTCCTTCTTATGACGTGGTAGAAAATTTAAATGATTATGATAATGCAAGATCCAATCAAAGGAAAAATAACCTTATTATAAAATCCAAAGCTCCTGTTGAATTCCAACAAAATAAATTCATTTATAACGGCTTCAATCATCCACCAATAATATCAAACCCAAAACCAATTTGTTACTAAGTACCCTCAAACACAAATTATCAACCCTATCAAGATCATATTCTCCAAAAACATCAAAGACACTATTATCCAATTCAACTTAAGCCTTATCGTCCTCAAGGTCATACTAAGACTCAATTATACAAATCATTTAGTCAAAATAGGAATCAAGGTGTTAGGGAAAAAAATCAGGGCCTATTAGACATTATGACCTTTGTTTACATGATGTCTCAATCGGTCAGAAAAATAAAAATATAGAAAACCCTGAACTGAAGAAGATAATAAACAATTATTACCTTTCGTGTCTATCCAGATTATTCTAACAGGAAAAGAAACCGATCTTATTTTCCCAGGTATTTGTGACACAGTATCGAATGAATCAATCATTAAATAAAATTTGTAAATATAGGGAAAACCTTCTAAAGGATACGAACTTCCAATTCATAAGACTTCTGAGTCCATTCTGAGATATTTAAATACTGAAGTTCCAGTAAAGTTAGTATAAACTGAAAGGGTTGTGGAATTATTAATTATATTAAAACTATTATTTCACGTAGTTTACTTTCTTTGAAGAATATGAATACCTTCTAATTGCAATTATATATTTCTAGTTACCACGTCATGCCATATGGAAATAATTTAAATTGCAATAGCTCTAAATTAGATGTATCATCAATCTATTTATGTGTGTTTCAAAATAGTACAAATAAACGCGTGGAATTGTACGATAATTAATTTAGAGCTTAAATCGAGGGAACTGGATATATCTTCTAGCTCCGAAAACGCATTATACCTTTGAAGGAAAATTCACAACGTAATTCAAAAGCATATTCTTCATAGAATGCTAAAGCGGATAGTTTTTATTCTTTGCTACGCAATTTCTAACATATCTTTTCAGAGGACCGTTATGACGTGGTTGTAATAGATTCGAGCCTCAGAAGGTTGTACTGGCTTCTGAACTGTCAGTGTTCTTACGCCCATATCGTTCTTCACCTGATAATAACAAAGAAATTGAGACTCAGATAAAGAAACTTTTAGAGACAAATATTATAAAACCATCTCATAATCCTTTGCTGCACCTATAACATTAGTTATGAAGAAAGATGAATAAACTGTGTACAAAAATACACGAATGTGCATTTTTGCGTCTGGAAAATTAAGTCAAATCATTAAAACAGGACCAAAAAAAAAAAAAAAAAAAAGGATAGATGTCGTAATATAGATCAGTTTACAAATTCCCAATATTTTTCAATTATAGATTTCATTTCAGGTATTAGCATATTACAATTAATGATAATGACATTGAAAAATTAGTTTTCATACCAAATTTTAGACTTAATGAGTACTTGAGGCTACCTTTGAGATAAAAAAAAGCCTCAAGTATCTTCCAGAGAACTTTTAAATAAATTTTAAGTAAGTTCCAACTTACTTAAAATTAAGTAAGCTGGAACTTAAGTAAGCTAAATTACTTAAGTAGCTTTGTTTTAAATTGTAATATTATAATATATTCAGAGAGTTGGAAAGATCATGTTCAACATCCAAGAAAAAATGTTACTGTATGTGAAAAAGAGAATGTAAAATTAAAAAAAAATATCTAAATGCCGATTCAGTAAGGCAATTATAAAATTTTTAGGATATGAAGTTTCAAAGGGGAAATGATATCCAAGCAATATTAATTTTGTCATAAAATGGTTAAATTCTCCAAAGAAGTTAAAGAACTTCAAAGATTTTTGGTAGTATCAATGTTTATCATAAGTTATCTAGTAATCATACAAAACTATTGTTATCCCTAAAACAAGTACTTAAAAGGGATACTAGATGGAATTTTTCAAAATAATCTCAGCGAAATTTTCTAAATTTTAAGAACTCTTTTAATTTTCAAGCGGATTTTATCCCATGTTCATCCAAATTATAAAATTCATTTAGATGTAAATACATTACAAGTAGTTCTTGGAGCTGTTTTAAAATAAGTACATTCTGATGGTCCACAAAATTCCATTTCTTTTCCTTGTAGAATAGCTAAGGCCATTGCAAGATATCCTGTCATCACAAAACTAGAATGTCTTGCAATACTCGATAAATTTTAGCACTATCTACAAGGGAAGTGTTTCATAATTCATACAGATTACACACTGCTCTTGTATAGCTTAAAGGTGTAAAACGTTTAATTGGAATATTATTTAGAAGGTTTTGTAATTAATTTCATACTGTTTCATTATTTTTATATTTAATTTCATACTGTTCTATTATGAAATTAAATATAAAAAGTCTTAATAATGTATCTTAAATAATGAAATAGATATGCTTTGGGGAAATCCTGTTTGTCACAACACTATTTAAATTGTTCATTTACTTCACAAGGAAAAATTAAACTAACATCGAAATTTAGGTAATGTAAATGAATTCAAATACATTAAAATTAATGATAACTGAACTATCAATCAGAAAGGCATCCTTAAAGTTGTTCCACTATCTTTAAGAAAAGAACTACTTAAAAACACCCAAAACGATTTTGGACATCCAAAAGTTAAAAAATGTTGAGCTTAATATCAACGCAATATTAACGGAAAGAAAAATTATAAACCATAGCTATTATGCAAAACATTGTGAAGTTTACTAATTGAATTAAAGGTCATTCAAAAATGTCTGGACATTTACAAGTTTTGCCTTCGTCTGAGGAACTTTACTCGATATTCTCTAATGATACTGTAGTTGGACTAAATTACTATGATTCCACAAAGAATATTTACTGTTCATTATTGATCCTCTAACAAGATATACATGGTCTTTTCCATCTAAAAGAGAAAGAAATGAAAAGCATACTAGCTATTGAAAACAAATTTTCAACATTCAGGCTAAAAATCTTACTAATTGATAAGAATACTGCAATGCCATCATCGAGATTTAAAAAATTCTTATGCTATAACAGTGTAAAACAATGATTAAATTTATCTCATCCTCCACAAATCAATGGAATGTTTGAAAGGGTGAACCAGTCTATCATCACCGGTTTAAAGCCCAAGGTAAGTGAAACTTGAAAGAAAACTCCTTGGGCAAAGTTTAAGAGAAGGATACTCAAGAATACAATGACCCCCCCACCCCCGTCTTTTGGTTACATCCTATCCATCTTTTTATTCAATTTATGGTAAAAACTACCATGTGAATCTTCAATAGATAATCAAACTTATCCACCAGTTCAGGAAATAAGAAAAATTGTTTTAGACGAACTCAAGAAAATCGTGAAAAGAATAAGGTTTATTATGACTCACATTATCAGACTTCAACATTAAAGTAAGGAGATTTAGTGACGTTAGACGAATTCAATTACCTTGATACCAGGAAACTTAGTCCCTCATATTCTGGGCCTTACAAAATCTGAAAACATTCATTCGAGGTGGCTCATGAAATCTATAAACTTAATCAAATCACACTAATAAGTATTCTGACATTATCCATGCATCACAACTTCAGTTTTTTTTATCCAGCACATGTGAATTCAGTTAATAAATACTTATCAATAATTTTCGTCCAATAATGAGGATAACCCAAATATGATACGACTTATCTATATTCTTATACTGGGACATATTTCGCTTAAACGAATCAGTTTTAGATTTACCTTTAAATGCCTATTTTTGTGAGTGTACATTATTTCATCTCATTATATTTTCCGAGGTATTTTATTTTGGGAATATGAAGTATCGTATTTTAATATTTCTCTAAGAATACTATTTTTAGTGCATGACGTATATTATTTGAGAATTTTATGAAGTGTTTTATTTTGAGAGAATGAAATACGTAATTATATATATTGAACTCTCTCTCTCTTTATTAGGTACCTTATTTCGAGTGTATATAATGAAGTATTCCTCATTTTTGCATTTTTTCTTATGTATTATTTTGAAAGCATGTGAATTGTCTAACAAGTGAATTTTGTTATAGATCTTATTTTGAGTTTATGAAGTATATCGTTTTGAATTTTATTAGGTATTTTATTTTTGCGATTTTAAATAATATTTGTTCACTATTTTCCAACATCATTTTGGAAAATTATTGTAGTTTTGATATGAATGGTTATACTCTATTAATGAATATCATAAGATCTTATTCTGTATGTTACCCTATCTACCGGAAATTATATTTTAATATGAATGAGTATGTTCTATTAAAGAACATTAAAAGGTAATTATATGTGAGTTCCAAACATTAAGTTGAGACTCATATATTTTGAGTAGTTGGACAATGTACTTTGAATTATAATTGAACTGCGAGCATTCTATACTGTGGAATTGAATATAAAGTTTTACTACAAAAGTAATCATTCTTCAGTATGAATACGAATAAAAAGTATTATTATAATGATAACGATTATGCAAAATTCTATATATAGCATTATCATAAGTATTGAAGTTGAATTCAAATGTTTATATTGATAACAGTTCTCATTTAGATATTTCGCATCATGTTATATCGCTTGGCTGAATTCATACATTCCGTATTGATTCTTTACTATTGTTGTTTTACTTTTTACATTTGTATTTTGACATATGTCCATTGCAAATCCAAAGGTTTTTCTTAAATGCCAAATTCATTGGGATTCAATTTTTTTCCTCTTCGAGAGAAGGTGATTGGAACCTGCGCACCTCCAGCTATATACTATTGAAGGGGGATGCATACTATTTAATGAATGATGAATTTATTTACATTTTCGATGAATAACACTTTTATAAGAATCTAACATTATCTGTTATTGTCATGGTGATACAATTTTCCCGACTAATACCTTGATAAAAAATTATAGAATATTGTTTACTGAAAATACTATGCCCTTCTTAGATGAACGTATTGTAATTATCATCTTCATGTTAATTTAGATAAATCATATTTTAAATTCAGCGAACTTTCATTACTTAATTAAAACTGTACATTCAAATTAAATGCAAATAGTCTGCATGAATCCGTGTATATATGTGAATGATGAATACTAACACATCGGCTGATAAATTTCCGGTCTGACTCTCAGATGACGCTTCAAATACAGAATTAGTACTTTTTTAGTAAGTACTAACCTTCAAAAGGTAGCTGTAAAAGTTTTATGATGATCTGACTTTTGGTTCAAAAGTTGCAGTGGTTTTAGTGAAACAACTTTTTTTTTTTATTTTCAAAACAATGGGTAAAAAAGAATTTCGTGTGTTGATAAAACATCACTTTTTGATGGCAAAAAACACAGGTGAAATTAAAGAATTTTTTGATAAGTGCTATCCGGACTCTGCACCAGGAAAATCGGCTATTATTGACTGGTTTGCTAAATTTAAACGTGGTCGTACGAACACAGATGATGCTCCACTCTCCGGTCGCCCAAAAATAGTTGGTTGTACCGGAAAACTTCAAAAAGGTTCTCAAAATCATTTTGACAAACCGTAACGTGAAGAGTTGACGATTTCGAGAGCTGTTTGAAGCTGTTTCAGGAAAATAAAAAAGATTTTTTGAGTCTATACGTAATGATGGACGAAACTTGGATCCACCACTATACGTCAAAGTCAAATCGGCAGTCAGTTGAGTGGACAGCAGCCTGTGAACCTTCTCCAAAGCGACCAAAAGTGAAACAGAATGCTGGCAAAGTTATGAGGTCCGTATTTGGAATGCATTCGATATTTGATTCATCGATAACCTTTAAATAAACAAGACTGTCAATAACGATTGCTACATGGCCCAACTGGATCGTTTGAACAAGGACATTTCGAAAAAAACGGACCCATATGCAAAGAAAGAAAGTGCTCTTTCACCAAGACAATGCACAGTGTCACAAGTCTTTGGCTACGATGGCAAAATTGCACAAATTACTCTTCGAATTGTTTCCGCATCCACCCTATTCTCCAGATTTGACTCCCAGCGAATATTACCTGTTCGCAGACCCCAAAAAATGCTCTCCGGAAAAAGATTTGGCTCGAATGAGAAGGTGATTGCCGAAACAAACGCCTATTTTGAGACCAAAGATAAATTCGTTCTTCAAGAAAGGTATCGAAATGTTAGAGAAGCGCTGGAATGATTGTATCGCTCTTGAGGGAGACTATGTCGATGAATAAAATTGAATTTGTCTATAAAATCATGTTTTCTTCTTTAGACTGGGAACTTACAGCCGATTTGTTATGTATAAAGTGAAGCAATAGTTTTTATAACCTGATATGGATTACAGGTTGGATACATAATTATTCTCCTTTTTTTGAAATATGTAATATATATTGACACTTATGACATATATTTATAGCAAAAAGAAGATTACTGTAATTTAACCTTGATTTCTTAGAAAAGTTTTAGATCAGCTTTTGTTCTGTAGCAAAAATTTGTGTCTATTTTGAAAAAGCGATGCAAACACTATTCATCGAATCCAGGTTTTAGTCATAAAAACCCCCCAGAAGGTATTGAAATTACCTTAATTTCTTAAATTAATTTTTTGTGTTGATAACAATTAAATATTATACTGTTTTTATGTATGGAAACTATCATTTTTTTATGGGGAAAAAAGCTTTATTTATAAAAATAGTTTTTTTTTATTACTTTTTTTGCAATTATGTTTATATAAAATCTAAGTAATATATAATATAAGAAAATATTAAGTACTGCGTACTCAAAACTACGTATTCTATTAACTGAAACTATTATTAGAATATGTAGTTACAAATGAGTTATTCTGAACAAAATAAGTTTTAAAAAAGCATATGAACAATTAAAAAAAAATTCACACGTAATAACATGGAATTAACCTATACTAAATAGTAAAAAAGTTACAGATTTATTTCATTCTACTAAATGTCATTTGACAACAATTTATCAACAAAATAATTTGTGTATATCAAATTATATTTCCATTTTCCCCCGAAAAATGACAATAAGTTTGAAAATTTATTATACAAGATTTATGTACAGATGAATAGAATAAAATATTTAAAAATTGAAAAGAGCAGAAATTTAAATTAAATTGTTTGATCATTTAGTTTTTATGTTATCATACTTTTCTTACATTATTTTTCTATTTATTTAAAAGGTACAACTCAGAAGATCTTTATTCCGGGATTTTTTTTTTTTTAATTCTAGAGCTCATTGAAAGAAACTACATTTTTGTTCTATCTTTCTCTCTCTTTTTTGCCTCCCATTGAATGAAAGAATCTGTTTACACACCTCATCTTAGTTCAAATTCTCAATTGAAGTAGAAGTTTTTTACTTTCATGTCTGGACCGATTGAACAAAATAAGTTTCAAGTGCATAATTTATATTCTTTTTCTGACCGCAAAGGCCTAATAAGGCTTCCTAAAAGTGTCCTTAATTATTTTGAGAAAAACAATGACTCTCAGGAGCCGGGATCACTCTATCCAATGGGGAAGGGAAAGCTCCAATGAGCTCTCGACTTCAAAAGAAGGTAGGAGACGGAAGAGTATTAATTAAATGCGCCTCGTCTCAGTTTTTCAAGCATTAAAAGTGATTAAGGATCGCCCAGTGGCAGCGCAGCGAACGATTAACATTGGCTGCATCTAATTACGAGCACTTGGAAAGTTGAAATGGTTGTTTATGGTTGGAAAGAATTAATACGCGACACTAATCGTCCGCGCTTTAACAATTAAAACGAAGTGAAGAGGGTTGCACTTCCTTTAAACGGAAAACTTTTCTCGCATAAGTTGGCTTTCCGCCAAGTCAGTTCTTTTGTTACTCTTTTAAACCGTTTCAAGTCTAAACCTCTCCAGGGAAATGAAAATCTTTATTATATACGCTCTGGGTTGTGATACTTGTAATGATTTAAAAGAGTAACTTTTGTTAGAAATGATTTTATCTGAGCAATGAGGAAATCACTGTAGACAAAATGTAAAGGGAAAAATCAGTCTGTAATATATAATAATTATATGTTTCAGACATTTGTAATAAATACACAAATTTTTTCAAGTGTACATTTAAAAATTTCGAACGTAAATTTGTTTGAATTTATTAAAGTTAGTCATTTCCAAATTTTTCTCAAAATTATTTCCCCCTGTATATTGTTGAATTTTCTCTTACATTTGAATTAAATCACAGTCACGTTTTTTTACATTTGAATTAAATCATGTCCCAATTTGTTAAGTTTGCATTAAATCATAGTTTACTCCTACCTTTTTATGCATTACGAGATTACAGACTGGTAAAAAATAAAATCTTTTGACCAGTATTCTAAAAAGGTGCTTTGTAATTTTTTTTAAAAAAAATTACAGATCACTGTTATTATTTACAAGACCTTAAATTTTGAAATTTAAGGAACTTTAAAATTAATTAAAAATCACTCTTTATATTAATTGGGTTTATTATATATATATTTTTTATTTTAACCTTTGTATCAAACCATAAAATTGCTAAAGAACTTTTCTTTAATTTTATATTGCATCCGTTGTTTATTATTTTAAGTAAACAAGAGTATTTCAAAGACAATGCAGAATCAAAAGTGAAAAAAAAAAAGATTATATTATTTATATTTGGACTGAAATAAAACACGTATTGCATTTCGCTTTTCCCATCAGTTTTCCAAGTAATTACTCAGGTGTCGTTCTCGTCACTTGACCGAGGTTTAAAATTACGAGATCCATCACCAACAGCTGTTGCATTGGTTCAAGTGTGACGTTAACAAAACCAACCAACTTTTCAAGTATTTACTATATTTCCTAAATAGCATATAAATCGCAACATTATTGCATTTAACATAGCGTACAAATTGCAATAAAAAGTATTAAAAATATAAAAATATATTATAAGCTTAAAGAATTTTTTGTTCTTATTTATGGTAGCTGCAATTAGTAATTCTTTCCATCTTTTCTGTTTAAATTCCAAGGAAATGTTTTTCAATAATAATATATTGTAATATTTTTCGCAATAAAAATATAAATCTGTGTATGAAATATCTCAAGAAACTTGGCCCAAATGACTTATCATAGAAAGATCATTATCAGCAAATATTTTTGCATTTTAAGTTCCTATGCATATATAATGAAACACCCCAAGATATCTCAATAAAGTATTTTGAATATCAATTAGAATCTGCATTTTTTTCCAATATGGTTTTATTTTTACAGGTACGTACATTTCACCGAAATTTACAATCGAGCAATATGTAAATAGTATGTCATGTTATTGATAATAGGAACATTTTTAAGAAATTGTAATACATTGTCGTGGTTAAATATGAAAGAATTGAAAATGAAAATCAATTTTGTAGAGCAATAAAAATTTTCTTTTATTTTATAAATCGATTTTCTAAATTAGCTGAGTAGTACTTGTTTGCAATATTCCCTCTAGACATAATGAGTGATAAATCATGATTCTGAAATTAAATATGATGCTTTTTAACATGATTTAGTTGGGTTTTTTATGCATTCCAATATATTGTAATCCCTTAAAAGAAATAATAAATGAAAAGAAAATTTGTTTATTTTATTTATAAAATGGTTGTTTCCCTTATTGAGTAACAATACATATTAAGCTTAATTGTTGCTTCAATTTAAATGTAATGTAAATGTGTATGACTTGGTAATTTTTAAACCTATTTTTTATTTCGGATCTTCATTTTTTTTTCAAGTATGAAAAACGTTAGTTATAGAATATGAATGTCAAAAAAGCAATTTTATCGAATTGATTACGAAAAATATTAATTAATTCTTTTTGTTAAAATATTTACATTTAAAGTGAATATTTTGAATAATATACAAGAGTAAAAAAATTTCCAATTCCATTCCCTCCACTACAAATTTTAATTTTTACTTTTTTATTCATGCTGGAACGTATTTTTCAATTAAAAATGAAAAAAAGCAAATTTTTGCTCCAAGAATTATTTTTAACAGCTTACAAAAATAAAATAGACATATCCCCATGGAAATTACTTTGTATAAAATAAATAATTTTCAATAAAAATTATATCTCACAGTTTACAATAATTATCTACGTTACAGTTACAATATATTTTCCTACGTATCAATACGTTATTAAGAATTATTTGGAGTTTATATAAAACTAAATTAAATCAAATTAGATATTATAAAATGATATTGTAGAGAAATAACGGTATAATTTAATTTCGCTTATTTCTTCATTTTATTCAAATCGATTAATATATATATATTAAGCAAATTGTTAAAGTACAATTTAACAATTAGTTAAATTGTAGTTTAACAATTTTATGCAAAATTCAAAATGCATTTGGATGTTTATTTATTAATACTTTTGGGTCCTAAAATATTAAGTTTAAGTGATTATATTAAATTCAAATTTATGTAAATCAACGATTAATTAATTATTAACAAATAGAAATGCAATTCAAAATAAAGAGTTCACAGTGCTAATGTTTTATACGTTTTGAAATAACTATTAAACGAATGAAAAATTAATTGAAAAAAATTCAATTAAATTAGCTTGATGTTTATAATGTGAGTACATAAATATTATTTTCTTCCCTTTTTAATAAGAAAATGCTGTTTTCGGTTGTGAAATGTACAAAAATATAAGAACGAATTCCAAAATTTCTGTTTTAATCCATTATTTGTTGTGCAATAAGTTTTATGCCTTCTTTGACTGAAACAATAAGCGGAAGAGGTGGATTTGTTAAAACTTCTCATTGCATTGTATTGCTTATTTTTATGCAACTGCCTCCCTTCCCTTACGGATGCGTAACCTCTCTTTCATCATAGGTAGCGCGTAAGAAATTCAATATTTTCAATATATTTACATTTTATGCATCTTCTTGTTCAAGGAAAAAATGGTAGAAAGCCCTTTCTTTGATGATATTTAGAGATTTGTTTTCTACTCGATTGAATTCCAAGAACTTTAGAAAAGGAAGGTCGGAGAATAAAGAAAGAAGTAGGGGGAAGCTTCATTTGAATTTCTTCTCAATGGAAGTGAGTCGGCTCCACAACATCAGAAAAAGGAGGGAAAAAAATGTGATGAACAAAATACCATTTTTTTTTACTCGTTTCCCTTCTGTGTCCACGGATACTACAAATTTAAAAACTTCTCCATAAGCAGGAGAAGGAAAAGGAGAAAAAAAACCTTTTTTTTTTTTATGATTTCGCATTCGAAGAAGAAAAAAAAAAAATACAGCAAGAATAAAATGCTCTAAAAACTTTTATATATATCTGATTAAACCCTACAACAGAAAAGAAGAAGTATCCAACAACCTAAAAAAGAGGAATTCGAGGGAGGCAAAAGGTAATAAAAAATAACTAAAAAGCCTCAACAACTACTATAAGCTATCTGTGATGATAATCAGAATGTCTTTCCTTCGCAGCGTGGTCATTCAGCTGAGCAAAGGGGATTACTCCGCTTCGGAAAATAGTGCACCGCGAATGGATACGTCAAATCCCCTTTTCTTGATAGACTTCTCGAATCCATGCTATTTCCCTTGTATCAAGTCGCCTAATCTTTCGTCTCATTTTTTTCCCTTTCCTTTTTTGTCTCTTTTTCTCTTCGTTTTTTCCCTCTCCCAACCCAATCGTCCCTTACCTCTCCTTCGGATTGAAAATAGGGGATCTCGTGATCATATTGAACCATTTGGTGGGCTTTACTCATTATCGTGTAAGTTCCATTCCAATAAAGCGGTTTCAATTTCTTTTATTGTTGCGAAGGAACCTCCCCCTTCCTCGCTCGCACTCTTTTCGGGCTTTACAAACTTTCTTCTCCTTTGTCCATTAACAAGGCCTTTTGGAGTAGAGACTCTTCTCTCACCCCCGAGTTAAGTCTCCGCTCTTTTTCTCTCTTTTTTCATTGTAGCTTATTTTAATGGGACGTAGTTCAAACTTCTAGTCTCTCATTAATGTGATTGCGGTAAAAGTACTTTGAAACTTCAATCGTTGTCAACACTGAAAAGATTACTCCTATCTAATTTAAAGCATTGCTTTTGTTCGACGGGAAGAACTAGACAAATCAATGCATTTTGTATAATGAATTATTGAGTGAAGGGAAAATTCGGCTCTTTAACAATGGTCTTTTTTCTGTATCGCTTTAAAAACAGTGTGTATGCAGGAGTAAGAAAATACCATGTTTATTACTTTTTATCAAAACCAGTAATTTCATTACACGGGATCTTTATCACTTTTCACGAAAATGCTTAGATACTCCATATAAAAATGTGCTTATGAGGAAACCGTTCCTATTATACCACTTTTTATGATCTTTTCAAAACATAAAGCTCCTTTTTCATTAATGGACTGTATGCGAATTACAAAAGCTTAATTAGAGGAGAAGACAGATTCATATTTTTAGGAATTTATTTTTATTGGAAAGGTTTTCTTATTATACTGTTTCATTTTTTCTCTCCCCCTCCCTCCTCCTCAAATAATATCACAACTTTAGATATAATTGTTGTATTATAAAATACTAAATTTGATAACTTTAAAAATTTCATGATCTAAATTTATTAATGGGACTTTCATGAGATTAAATTTGGTTCAGAGGCAACTGCAAGTAGGAGCTAATAAATATTCAAATATTATGACAAAAAGTACATTTTGAGTAAAAATTTCAAAAACTAATTTCTCATAAATATTTATTCACCTCTTTTTAAAAATTTCTCTCTCTCTCTATATATATATATATATATATATATATATATATATGTGTGTGTGTGTGTGTGTGTGTGTATAAGCCCTTTTTTCATGGTATAAATAATTCATTATTGAACTTAGATTGAAAGCAACCCTTCTAACCAAGAAATTTAAAATTTCTACCAAAAATTTATCCCATTCTAAGGTATCACAAACATTGCGGTACCTTGATGACACAGTCACAAGCCTAATTACCGACGGGGGTATTGGATTCATTTCTCTATTAAAATTAAAACCGGGGTAGAAAATAATACAGCTATATCAAGTTCAGCCAAAATAATTTTTAGAGGCGGAGTGTGAAAGGGTAGAAAATAAATTGGAAAAAGTCGTCTCGTTGTTTCGTCTGGACTCAGGTGAGCGACATCAGTCTCCAATTGTCCGTAGTGAACCGCTAGCGTGACTTCGAATGAATAAAATTAAAAATAGTCAGTATGAACTATCACAATGAATTATTTTTTTAAACAAAGTCATTGTTGATTACATCGATAAGTTTTATATATAAATATTATAAGCTACATCTGGGGGCTTAAATATATTGTTTTCATCAGTAGCAGTTTATTAAAAGCTCAGAACGCGGTTTTTTCCTATAAAATATAATAAATTACATGCAAATGTATAGTGGAATTTATTTCAGCTAATTACCATTAAAAATCTCTTTTTCGGTTGATGCCATTTCCAGGCACGATATAACGTTGGTAACTAATATGTAAATTATATTCCTAAAGAATTAACCGTCAAAATAATTTATTTACCGCTTTTTAAAGGTAAACAAACAAATGCATTTATCGTTGTCATGGATGAGAGGTCACGATTCCGCCAAACAGTGAGATTAAACAAACTAGTCTGTTAGTAATGTACACAATGAAATTAATATTTTCAATTCACATTTAAGTTGAGAGTTAGGGATCATTTAAATCTAAGATACCAGAAAGAAAGAAAAGATATTCTAACGTTTTTAAAAAAGTAAAAGAAAAAGGCACCATTCAAAAAAAAACTTAATATATTGCATGTAAAGAAATTTTAATTTTCTTATTATGCGCTTTAAAAAAATTATATTTCAGTTCTGATTTCCTAGAAAATTTTCTTTTTTAATGCTTTATAGACACGTAAATTTATTTTCAAAATTTAAAAAATATAGACTATCATAAACACAGTTTCGACTCTATGGAAATAATGCTAAAGAGATGGAAATGATTAAATCCTGAACTCTCTCTGTCTTACTATTTTTAAGTCATGCGAACATCGAGACAACCAAAAAATATTTTTTGGAAACCATTAATTGTCAGCAAACTATGCAATACAATCTATCTTAAATAAAAAAAAAATTCGAAAAGTAAAATCGTTAGTTTTACGTTGAATAATCATATAAATGCTGGATCAAGACGATTCAAAATTGCTTTGGAAACACTTAAATTTTTTTAATTATTTGGAAATATAAAAAAAATTATTTTACCTTTAACGATACGTTTGAAAAACTATAAATAGCTTTCATAAAAGCGTAGTAAGCGAATTTTTACTGCAGTACAAATGTCTATTATGTGTTGAGGACGATAGATGGTTACTTTTGACTGATTTATAGTCAGATTTTTGTTTGAAATACGGCTTATTTAAAAATTCGTCAAGAAATATAACTTTAAAATTATTGCAAAATTGCGAGTTACATAGCTGTCAAAAAGGAATATAATTTTTTTTGCTGCTCTGAAAAAGGTGATTTTGAAAATATATATTTATTTTTATTTAAACTTCACATTTATTATCATGACCAGTGTCAATTATGGAAATATTGGGGACTCTGATAGTCAGACTTTCTTTACTCAGGAAAAATTCTTTTCGATACAAGTATATTCTTTGAAGGAAATTTTATTTTGTTTTTAAATATATAGCTGAAAATTTAAAATACTCCAACCTTTCTATACTATTTCTTTATAAAGTCTGTAGCTACGTTTGCTTAGTGGACATGGTCGTGAAACCGCAGTCGGCGTGGTTAAGTCGAGTCAAGGGCTCGATACCTGATTCCCCCAAATACCCACAATATAGCGAGGATCATGCAAGTTAAATCTACCCAGGTTTCAAATCCTCCTGTTGGTGTGGTGTGGAAGTTTGGAGAGGGAGGTGTCAGATTATGTGACGTCCTAATTTTTATCTTTTTTTCTGACTCAAATTATTCAAGCAATCGTAATTGCAACATATTGTTTAAAAAGTTCCATTGACAAAAATTTGACTAAAACATCATTTATATGTGATTAAATATATAAGTGTTGATACTTTTTACTTAATTATTTGCTGTATAAATATTTTGTAGTAATATTTATGCCTGCTTTGCTTTACCACTTTTTATCCTTCTGTATAAATTATTCATATTTTATATGCTTTCCAGATGATATTTCTTATCTGTTAAGGGTCGAATAATGGAAAATTGATTAGAATTTGAAAATGTAAAATCATATATTTCTTCTTAAAATTCTCAAAAAAGAATGAGTAAAGTACCTGATAGAAAATAATTTTCCTAATTGTAAACTTTGAAAATAAAATTGAAAAACATTAATAAGTATTGGTGAAACATTTGCCAATGTGAATTACATACTTATTGTAACTTGTGTTATTTCCATGCGTGTGATGAAATACTTTTAAATGTTCTTCATATAATAAATCGCATTAAGTGCTGTACAATTTACGAAGGATCACATAAGAAGCTTTAGTATAATTGTTTGAAAATCCTTGAATTTTATATATTGTAAGACTTAAAGTAAGATATAGTTAAAAAGGCTCTTAGAATTAAATAATGAAAAATAGAAATCTTATCCTGGTTCTATTTATAATAGAAATACCAAGCAAATTTAAATGTAATTAAAACCTCTATTGTCAAAAGTAATTTTTAAATTGGTTAATTATTTTGTTTGATTTGAAAAGAGTCGAAGAAATAAATATGAGTACCATGCTTGTTTCAATGCAACCGAATTTTTTTTCCATATAAAGTAATAAAATTAATGATTCCTTTCCTAAAAGATTAAAACTACCATTTAAAAATAACGGACAACAAAACTGGTATAAAGTTTCCTTCAAAAGTTGCTAAAATCTTTAAATGAGCCATTTAAAATTGTTTTAAGGTCGATTTTTGAAGATTGCCGAAATAAGTGCCTGAGATGGAATCGATGGAAAAAAATATCAGAAGAGAATTGTATTTTATAAAACCTATATAGGTTAAATGTTCTGTTTTCTAACTTTAAAGAAAAAAAATTTTAGGAGCTAGAGTTACGTTGAAATAAATTATCAATTTATTAAATGATACAACATTTAGACTGATAGCATTACAGTGCATAATTTACTTGTAATGGCAAGGGTGTTTGATGTCTCATTCGAGTTTGGAGTACTTAAATAAAATATAACTTATACAACGTCTGTTAAAATATTTTTCAAAAGTTTCCTTAAAACCAGTTACAAATTTTTTTGATTTAAGCTATATAGTTTTGATTATTTTGTGAACAATTAGTTATTTAAACTAATTGCATTTAGTTCTTAAGTGTAATAGTATTGAAACTAGTTGTAATTTCATATATGTTATAAAAACGTTTACAAATAGATAATACCATTCACTGAAATCCGTTTTACTAAAAGCATCTGAATTCATTAAAAGGTAAAGTTATTACGACAGTTATATACTGAAATTCATAAGAGACATATAGGTTCTAAAAATCGATATATATCTTAATAGTACGTGGGTGTTTGGTATGCTGTTATTGGCTGCTTTAGACTGTTTTTGCTAATGTTGCGGAGCAAGAGCCAAACTCCGAACGCATTTTCAAATAGAAAAAAAATGTCTTAGTATTAAAACAAGTATGTACAGCTATAATACATACATTCACTTATAACACAGTGCTTGAAAAATTTGAAATATTTTAAATATACTGTTTTTATTTAAAAACATTGAATTCATTTGATATTATAGTACTATAGTATTAGAGGGAAAATAATATATATATATGTATATATATATGGAATGAGTAAGGTATTAAAACATGCTTCTTTCTATAGGGTAGTGAAATCGGAAATATAATGTTAATGTTAGAGTGCTTTCCAGCATTAAAAATGTGTCAGATTTATGTGTTATTCATTAACATATACTGAAGATAGACTCAAACCAATTTTTTTTTCTCGTTTAGCAGGCATTTCCTGTTTCATCACAATATTGAAATTCTAATTACATTATTAGTTGATGCTAATTAAAAAACAAGGCACCTCATATTTAAGGTTAATTTATTTTAAAAGAACCTTCTAAAGTGTATCTTGTAGAGAAAGTGCCGTATTTCATTCTGCGCGGTTTAAAAAAATTTAATATCTAAAGCAATTGTGCGATAAATCTACAACTAAATAACCTTTTCCACAAATTTAATACAGCTAAGTGCGTCTAATTGCTTTGTGAAAAAGTGAATATATTTATCACATTTGTTACAGTAGTATTTATTTAATAGTAAAAGAGATACCTAATAATCTTTAAACATACTATGAAAAATTAAATACATTTATTCAAAATAAAGCAATAGTGGTTAATACTTTGCAATAAATCATCAACTGAAGGGTTACCATGAGTTAATTACTTAGCTCGATGTGAGTAATTAAAAAAAATACCAATTCCTGATTCGATGTAAATTGTCACAAAATAGCCACTATAGAAATATTGCACAAATAAACTGCAATGATTCTCCATTCTGTCACCTGACGAATCTTTAGAATATTCCTAAATATGGGGCATGGGGTGGGCAGACCTAGGCGCGCGTAACGATATTAACAATAACTCAATTCCGTTTAATTTTCTTGAGCTACTTCTCAGGGTGGAGTCTGCCACGGAATAATCAATCTGTCCTATGAAAACTTAATTGTCGCAGCAGCGTGTCGAGCTAACGAGATGAGTTATCGGGTCCACCAGTGGGGCCCGACGCGCCCTACTATCGCATTATTTACGGCAGCATTTTAATCAAGATCGCTGTCCATGATTATGACTAGATAGGCGGTCTAGTAGCCGGGCATTGTTGATGAAGTAGTCTGCGCACTGTGCTGGTGGCTGACGGGAAACATTCATGCAGAAGTGAGTGATGGACGAAGGCTAAAAAAAAGAGTTTAAGAGTCATTTCATTAATGGGAAAACCCTCGCCTACTTTTTTTTAAGTGAGCTAAATATGCAGTGAAATCTGAATAATTGTCGTACAGGAGAATATCAACTCACTGTATCGATTTTTTTTCAAAACAATTGATCGTTCGAGTTAAAATTTGAAATGTAAGACTTGTTAAGAAAATTCGATCTCATTTTTCTCCAGTAAAAGGCTTTTCAGAGGTGATATAGGTGTCTAACTGCTAGTTGTAGTGATATATATATATATTTCAGAAAGAATAAAAATGCTCATAATATTTAGATATCTTCAGATAAAAAAATTATTTTCGCAAAATAAAAATAAGTTTTTCATGAATCCCTGTATCTTTTTTTTTCTTAGGATCAAACGTTCCATAAAGTTTTAATGTTGAAATATTTTAAAGAGATCTCATTAAGATCAAGATGACCATCGCCATGGTTTTGTTTAGAATGTCTACATTGTTAAAATCAGCATATATATCAATGAAGCACGCAAAGAAATGAATTCTTTTCGAATGTAATATATTATTTCCATGGATGTGAAACTGATCTTAATATTGCGTTTAATATTCAAAGCGTAGTAAGAATAATTGAATTAAAGTGTTTTCTTTTAGTAATATGTGTAATAAAATAAAGAATACTTAAACTGTTTGAATGGGTAACATATAATTTTAATGAATTACTTCCCAATCCAAACCACTGTAGAAGTTTTTTCTGACATATTATGTTTTATTTAGATACTTAATTCATGATTTAATCCTCACTATTTTGCAATAAAATTTATTTAAGCTGGTTGAAATCATTTTAAGCAAATTTACCTTTACTGGATTCTAAGCAACTTTCAAGATTTTTAGATATGTATTCTAATACATTGGTACATGTGTTTATAAGTAATTTAAGTGTTTACGCATAGATATGTGCTTACGAACATATATCTATTTATACTAAAAATTATTTAACCACATTTTCTGAAGTTTTATCAAGCACTTTACTATACACTATAAAACTTTATTTATATCTAAATTTATCGTAAATGGTGTTTTTGTTTTCATTACAAAATACTTAATAATTATTTTCCATAATATTATTAGAACTTAAATAAAATGATAAGACATTCATTATAGTTCTTAATTAGTGAAACAAATTATTAGTTATTTTGTCAATTTAACAGATTCAGCGGGGAAAAAATTTGATTTTTTTAAAATGGATTTAAACTTTTAATGGCAGCCGCTCTTTACTCGACTCGTACGGGTTTGAGATCTACATTTGAATGTTCTTGATACATAAAAACTATATTCTCTCTTTTGTGCTTTAAAATTGATAAATGATTCCAGTATGGATACGGATAATTTTATTGCTTCTATTAATTAATATTTTTGTGGTATCCTTTATTAAATGGAAAACTATTCATTAATTAAATAGTATTTATACTTGTTATTTTTCAGATCAGGATGATTAATATATTTTTAATTGTTTACATAATAGCTACTTGTGATCTTTCTCATTCCAAATTCTTTCCTTTAAATGGAATGAAAACTCTTATATAAAAACTCAGAATTATGCGCTGTTTTTATTTGATATATGATTACTATATCAAACATTAGTTGCTATTCTTACTCATCTTTTTATATAAGATATGTAAAAGCGAGTAAAATATGTTTCTTTACCTAATTAATTAAGATATTCTGTCTTATGCGTTTCGTTTTGTGAAGGAAATTTATCTATTTTAATAATTTGAAAGGTTATTTTAGCCAAGCGGTGTTGTAAATTGTTAAGCAGAATAATTAATGATAGCAAATGTATGCAACTGAACCTACAATATGAGTAAAAGAATATATTTCAATCATTTGAGAGTTCCTTTTTGCTAAGCTGTGTTGTAAATTGTTAAGCAGAATTATGAATTGACTGTAATGTGAATGTATGCCATTGAACCCAAAATATGAGTAAAAAGAAATCTATTTCAATAATTTGAAATATCAGTTTTTAGCCAAGCCGTTTTGTAAATTGTTAAGCAGAATAATTAATTGACAGTGAATGTATGCAATTTAACCAACAATATGAGCCAAAAGAAATCTATTTCAATAATTTAATGGTTTATGTTAGCTACTAATCTATGCTGTAATTTGTTAAACAGAATAGTTAACTGAATGTGAATGAATGCAACTAAACTCGCCAATATGAGTTGTAACAAATCCTTCAACTGTTACCTTAATACCATATACACGTATACTGCAGTTCCAGATGTAAATGATTTATGATATTACTCGAAATGTTTCTATTCTTGAAAATAAAAGGTATCGAGTATCAGTAATTTTACCAATTCTGACAACCAGTTAAGTCAGAGAGACAAATGCTGTAGTACAATCCCCCTTCACCCAGTAAATATCTGCGGGACGATAAGTATAATTTTGAGCCATTAATCCGCGTGCCGAATGTGCCGAGAAATCATCAACTCTAAATCGGTCCGATTCACGCCTGAAGGAGCGAACTAAACAGAGGCAACCATTTTACCGATCATTACTTCACCTCCGACTGACACATCGAGAGAAACAAACTTTTTTTTTTATTTTTTATTTTCCTCGTTGTATTTCTACGTCTGTCCATTAATCCAGGGAATACAAATACCTGTAATTATCCGTAACAGCTTACAAGGGGGAAAACATAACTTCAGAAATAGCTGAATGTTTCATGGTGCGATTCGTCCTTTGGCCACTGACATGTGTCTTTTAATGAAATGTTCCCTCTTCGTTATCGTGGGACAGTTGCTACTCGAGCACTTTTGTGGTCACTCAGAGGCAGATTAATGATCCTCGTATTAGAGAGATAGTGAATGGGTCCTGTCTCTTTTTTCTTTCCCTAGATTACTTATAACACCCGTTAATCATTGAGAGATTAGTGAAATGGTGTGATGGACGTTATTAAAGAGATGGGTGGGTTGTGGAAATTACTGGCTTTTTTAAAACAAATACAATTTGAATGTAAATAGCTGAGTACTATTATGAGTTATAATATACAAGTGCTTTGTTAAGCAAGATAATATATTACCTGAAAGAATGTTGATGGTATAAAACGGAACGTAGCAATCCCCTCAAAATGCTTATATAGCATAGATCAATATTCCACGTGGATGATTTTTTATAATTAATAAGCAAACACTATTAACAAATTATCAACATAATTCATTTACTATAAGCAAATATTATCAGTATATATTCATAGGTATCTTTATCTAAAGAAAATATCCAAAATTATAATCTATTTTACAACAGAAAAATTCCCACTGTTAATATTATTTTATCTGACAATAGAGGATTACACCGTTCAACATATCTTAAAATTAAATGCCATTCCCATTTTTTCAAATTCATAAGTGAAGCAAAAAAACCAATCATCACTAAACTTTAGAAGATACAAAAATAAAACACATTTTATAGAGAAAACAATTACAAATTCAGCAAATAGGAACAGTGCTTAATACAAATTGTTCTCTATGGAAAGTAAATAAGTGAAATCAGAATTTGATGGTTGAATATTTTTAATGTCTGAAGAAAAATTCCAATTTGCAGTGATTTTATAACGTTAGAGGATTACAGGTACAAGAAATTGTTCTTTAATAAATGTTTCATATTAATAGGATTAAAAATATCTTATTAATTTTGATACGTGTCAAATTTTCATTCATAAATATCGTAATGAGCTTTTAAAATCTTTTTTTTGCTATGTATAATGTATTATCTCTTTTTCGGCAGTTTATTCTAGATCAGGACTTACAAGTCTTTTTCTTTGGTCTTTCACGACTTTTTTTTAACTTGAGTAAATATTTCTTAGTGATTGAGGTACTAAAGCTAGAAATACGAATTAAAATATTTAGTAATACATGATCACTTACAATTTTACTACGAAATAATTATTTAATAGGCATATGAATTCACCAGGCATTAGAGACATAGCTATATTTAGTTTTGTCCCTAATAAAAAGTCTTTGTCAAAGCTATATTGACCCTTAAGATTTGAAAGCGATTACTTACTTTTGCATGAAATATTAAATATTAAATATTTCAAAGCTTCTTGCAAGTAAAAATTTTGTCAAAACAAATTCTTCACAAACGTTTTGAAGTTTGCTTAGAGCTGTTTTAAAAAGTATTGAAAATTCTATTCTAGTTACAAACCAAATTTCATTTAATAGCTTTCTTCTTTTAGAAAATTAAAATTTTCAAACTATTAGTTTGATTACTTAGAAAATTCTTCTTAAATGTTTAATGATAGAAGATTGATGGAAATCACTTCAATTGGAAATGTTTTTTATACGTCTTTTTACAATATCAAAATTAAAGGAATGGAATCATGCCCCCAGATAGAGGAGAGGGTTTCAAATTAGAAGTTATATCTTTTAGAAATATTCAGAAATATAACTTTAAATTATTAAAGTGTCAATAACTATAATTTTTATAAGAGTTTTGCGAGTTCCATGTTTAGTTTGGCCAGTTGGAATGAATAACAAAACACTTTAAGAAGATATCAAACACTTCACACACATTAAGAAGCCTTTACTAAAATACGTTTTTGAAAGATTTATATTTAAGGGCATTATTTGTATTTTCATAGCTAAATAGTTAATAAGCAATACAGTTAATGAGATATTATTCTTCCATGATTTCACTCGTAAAAAGTATTACTGGATATCTTTTTCTTTTTGCGCGTTCACAGAACGCAAACAAATGTATCGTTGTATTAAGTTTAAAAATTTGTACTTTGATATTTCACTCCCGTGAAAGAAAGAAAAAGACCAATCTCGTTATACATTGTTGATATCGTTATTGATCTCAATGTATCTGCAAATGATGAAAGCGTGCAAATATTGGAAGAATATAAAATATGCTAGGGCAAAAAGTTTTTAAGGAGGGGTTTATCTAAAAGTGGTCTCCCCCCCCCTTACGCAGAAACTTATTGCTCTTTTATCGGACGAATTTTTCCTTCATATTAAATGAGTTATAAAAAACCACAAATACTGCTTTATTGACTTTGAAATACTTGGATCATAAGTTTAATCGTTTGCTTTTTCCTCTATTTTTTGCATTTACACTGAATGAAATGATTATACTCTCTGACTATTATCGAATTATTCTCATAGGAAAACAACATCAACATTACTCGTAGTGTATAAGCAGGGATTTGTGCAGCTGTTCATACTTTTTTTTTAAAGACATCCATCTTAGAAGGATAAATATTTATCAGAAAAACAGAAAATTTTAATCATGCATTCATTTACAAAATCAGATTAAAAAAGTAACTAATTGACTATTTTTAACACATAACGTATTTTCTCATGTTGTTTAGTAGTGCAGGATTAGCTTTAAATAATTAAGAAATTTGATCAAATTTTAATGCCTGATGCATATGTATTCGTTAACATCCAAAATTTGAGCAAATTATACAATTTTTAAAAATGGTGTAACAAAAAAAATCTGATATCTATATTTAATTTTCATATATAAAATTTGAAATAAAAGTTTCAGATTTTCCTTTGATATGGATTTATTACAACAATTTTAAATATGTGAAAAAATTAACTATATAAAAAAACTAAATTAACTCATTATTAATGAAATTCAATTCTAAAATAAAAAATCATTGGTTTGTTGGTTAACTTTAATTTTATGAAATTTTGCAATATCCAATTAAAATTGAACTAACTGCAAAAAATTAAACAATACATTACTAAAGTTCCCAAAGGTTCCAATTCTACAAAAACTTTGTTAATTTATTTTAAAATCTGAGGAACTACTTAATTGTAAATAAAAAAAAAATGAAACGTTCGTGTAATGATTTAAAAAATTATATCTTGTATTTATAAAATGATAAAGGAATTTTAAATGATTTATTATATAAGCAATTTCTTAAAAAAATGTATGGATTACCAATAATTTTGCAACTTAGACCCTTCCTATTAATTATGAAATATATTAATTTTAAGGACTTAGATTCGTCATTTTTTTCCAGTTACATTTCTTTTTTGACTTTTAAGAAATTTGATACTATTTAGAAAAACCTAACATGTGTCAATCTATATTTATTTATGTGTGCAAAAATTTATCATTGTAAAAGTACGACTTTGTGAAATTAATAAATAATTTATAAAAAATACCTTTTTATTTTTTTGCTGTTATTAACATCGTGGCTAAGACTTTATAAAACTATTTGATGTAAAATATTAAATTAAACATGGAACCTATAATGCTACAGCCTCAGATATTTTAAGCTGATTGATATCTTTACTTCTGAATTATTAATTTATTGCAAATTAAGGAGAAATACTTATTTGACTTAATTAAATGTAAAAGAGAAATAACTAAAAGTGTAAGCCTTTTAATTATTTAATTCCTTATATGATATTTTTATTTAATGTAAACAAGAGATTACTAATGTCATACATACTGTTGAATAAATGTCCCATTAATTATAAACAGGTTTAATAGGCATTTAAATTATATTTATTTACTTCATAATTATATATATAAATACATTTTATGATCTAACTGAATATGAAATATAAATAAATATCACTTAAAATTTTATCTTTAAATAAATAGAGATAATAGCGAAGACGAAAAAATAGGACAGAGATGTTGAAAGTTAATGTTTAATTAAAAATGATCATAAAATGTGTGTATTTGGTCAATATTGCATAAAAATCATTTGTACATAAAATATTTACATGTATATAAATGCATAAAAGTACTTAAAATTGTAAATGATAAGAGAAAAAAAAAGGTTTACGTTGTGAAGAATTGTTTTATGAAATGTAATTTTAAGGACAAAATAAAAGTTTTCATTTCTATAATTTTATGAAATGACGTGGAAATATATCAGCATTTGCGAGTGATACGAAAATCGATTGGTTTGGGAATTTAAAATTTTTTATCCAATGTTATTTTATAAGAACTGTTAAATGCATTCTTCATAAGCAACTTTTCTCTTCAAAACATAAAGAAAAAGATGGCGTGTTTTGTAAAAAAGTGGTTTTCAGAATCATCATTTTATTCACTGCAAAAGCAAAAGAACGCATATTTTTTACCAAAAGAGAAAGTAATTTTTTTTCACCCTGACACATGGGAAATCTTAGACGGTAAAATCTGAATCAGAAATAAATAAATTTCCCTGACATATGAAAATAAAAATTTAAAAAAATATTTAGTCTTTTACACAATAAAAATAATTTTACTCATTAAAAGGCTTTTCATAATTAAAAAATACGTAATATATTATTTTCAAAAAGTTCGGAATGCATTGACTCTCAGAAGATTTTCTGTTTATCATAAATAGAAGAACTAGAATAAAGTGGGAAAAACTATTTATCTTTTTTGAAAAAAAAATCGTAATAATCGACCAAATTTAAGGCAGAAATTTTGATTAAACTTACTTAAAAAGATTATTAATAAAAAAGAAATCAGTAGTTTCTATCATTTATGAAATTATTCAACATGCTTCATAATACTCACAGTTTTTCATTTTGTTTTTGGTTATTTCAACTCTCTGATATAATTTCTAGAGATAAAGTAACGAAAAATATATACTCAGTTAAAATTAGAATTTATAAAGTAATGATTCTTTATAAAATTATACAGATACAATAATTAAAGTTTTGCGCTAGAAGAGTTTTAAACTTTCTCTCGCTTAATGTTTGGTTTCCTTAAGCCGGCATTCTGAATTCAATTTGATGAATATTCATAAGATTTTATCAAACTGATTTTGTATGAATATTCATGATTCAGGAAATCATTATTTCTAGAAAAATGCTTATCCATTTGTCCAAATACTCTTTAAAAACCTCTGATGTTGTGTTATTGATATTAATTGATGTTGTTGAGATTTTTTTATCTACAGAGAAAAAGTACGAAAATTCCTTGAAATCGAAATAAGATCTAATTATTTTTTAAACTTAGTCTTATACGCTAAAAGTTCTGTATAGAAGCATTGAAAGAGGAAAATAAGTTTACTTTAAAAATGAATTTGATATTCTTGTTTTTCATTATATATTGCTGGAACTAAAATATTTCCTTCACTGTGACTAATTGCCAATTTAAAAAGTACACGTGTTTCTAATGAGCTCAAATGATTTAAAAATATGTATCGTAATTCTGAGACAAGATAACTTGTTATTTGTTGGAAGTTTTTCAGTAAATTACGCCTATAATAGATACGAAATTAAAAAAAGAGAGTTGATAAAGCAAAAGAAGAGCTTTGAGCTAATAACTATGAATGTTAGGTAATAAAAATGATTCGAACTTTTATTTCTTAGAAGTCTAGTTAAAAAAATATAGAGTTACTAAAAAAGTTATGTAAAATATTTTCCGAGGAAATTATGTAATAAAGCTTTTTGTTTCTTAATTTAGTTTTAATTTCAATAAAAATGAATTCTCATCATTAATGCATAATTTGAAATTCGCAAATTGTTAATTAAAATGATTGCATCTATAGTTTTAAAGTAAAATATTCTATTAGCTGTGGAATTCTTTTACTATCAGCTATTCAATTATCTGATTGTCTATTGACTTTATATTATTTATTCGAGTTTCATGCAGTAGCAGTTTAGTTAAATATTTGTACATTATGGCCATAGAGAAAAAAAATCGGCTTGTTCACACATAAAAGAAAGAACAGTTTATACAAAAATTTTTGGTATTATTGATAAAATATTTCCGGAATAGTTTTTTTTTTTTGTTCTCAGTTGTTTTTACTTTCGCAAAATAAGCTCAAAAATAAAAAATTCAATAAAATAAAAAAATCTAAAGCAATAAATATATTTTAAGAAACTGCGTAAATGTAATATTATAAAATTTAAAATAGCTAGCATTTATTACTTATGATAGTGATATTGCTCGTTAGCTAAAAAATCTTTAACTAAAGCAAGTTTTTACTTTTGTACTTTACCAAAAATACAGTAAGAAATTTTAGTTATTCAAAATTTGTCACTGCATAAAAACAAACTGTACATTATTTCTGTAATAACCAAAACTTTTTAAGAACCCAAAACTAATTCAGTATATATTTTTAATGTTTATGTGTGTGTGCTTAAAAATTAGTAATGAAACATGTTTTCTTTGGAGGAATTTTCTTTCAGTGAATTTTTAATAATAATTTTATTTTTTATCTGATATTTTTATTGATTTTAAATACTCTTTTTAAACATCTTGTAATATGAATCAGTATCTTTGATTATCTAATAAATATTTTAAACTAAATATTTTGTTAGATAAAATGTTCAATCTTAAAATATTTAAAATTATTGAAATGTTCTATCAACAAACATAAAGAGCATATTTCATCTGACAAAAATTAAATATATTCATGTATCATACTACTCATTGAACGTTTAAAAATACATTTACTTTATAATAAGTTGAATAAAAATGCAAAACATTTAGAATATTAACGAGGACTTTTTGAGCCAAAAAAATTAATTTGCAGCGAACTGTTTTCCTAATAATTTGAGTTAAATTATTATGATAAAAATATTATGGAATTAAAATTAAGAGAAGCATCATAATTAAAACAATATCTAAGGGCTATATCTTAAGATTAATGAATATACTTCATTTTATACGGCAGTTATATAACTTCTTTACTTTATATTCTTAAGGAATAAAATTAAAAGTATTACAAATTTTATTTACCCTAAAAATGAAATTCGACCTTGACTTTTGTAAAAGTATATTGAATTTAATAATGAGTAAGAAATTGAATAAGAGAATTACTGATAAAGGTTTTCAAATTGACATAATATTTTTTTTTTACTTTTATGAAAACACTTCTCTGTAATCTTCCTTCAACTTTTATTCCATACTTTTGGGCAGTACTTACACATAAAGTTTCCTTTGTAATTAATTTGACCTTTAATAAAGGTATCTCAAATTAATATTAGAGGTAGTTTACCAGTTTAACTAACATTTTACTCATTGAGATTACATAAAGGAGAGAATATAAAACAGGATAGCCATCTAAAGAAGGATATTTTATGTTAGACATAACTGAGATCCTTGTATATTTAGGAACAACTAAAATTAAAGTATGAAAATCAAAGATTTTTTTTTTTGAATTGGTTAAAATTTAATACGAGAATTAACTTTTATAGTTTATGTTAAAAAAGGTGAATGCTTCCTAATTTTTAAACATTACTTTTGATTAACTTTAGACTTCTAAACCTTTTAACAAATAGACTTTTAAACCCTCTATATTTGCCAAATGGCAAAGGTTTTCACTGATGAACCAATTACAAAAATATATAAGCTTCAATTAAAATTAATACTGATTATGGTAATGCTAATCGAAAATATTTCACATCTCTCTCACTGAGTCTTTTATCATAATTTCTTTTCTATAAGAAAAGTAAATGTGTGAAAACAAATTCTATGGTAATTCCAGTTCCAGAAATACTTAGAACATATTCTTATATAAGTGAACTGCTTAAATATCCGTCTTAAAACTTTTTTTAAAAAAACTTTTAATCTTTTCATCTGGCAAAGGGAGTTTCCTTCAAGACTTATTGTCAAATGCAAAGATCTACTATACAAGAACTTTTCTTTCGCTTGGAACATGAACACAACAGAAAATTTATGAAAATCGGAAAAAATATTTTTATACTCAAATCTAACATTATGTAGATGAATAAAATATCAAAAAAGGAGGTTTCATATATGAATAAAAATTATTTAGAAACCGCTGGAAATTTTTAAGTAAATTTCTATATTAGTAAGATTAAATTAAATGTAATACTCAATTTTTTAATAGTTTAAAAAAAAAAATTCTCCGTCATTGTAAAATCCGTTTTCCAATACAGTTTTTGACCCAAATGTTTTCGCTGTTTAAGTAATTTCGAAGGATTCGCAGTATTTGAAGAAAATGAGAATAATTTTGTGAAATCAAAAAATTATCTTATTCATTGAAATAAAACATTACAGAAAAAATGCGTAAATTTTTTTGTACACCTTTCGATTGAAACGAATTGTTTTCCAAATTCAAATGTAAAGATTATTAACGAGAAGAATTATCCATACGTGGTTATATTACAAATAAATCAGCTGCATATACAAAGTAATTTCTCGTAATATACAAAGGAAGTTTACATATAAAAAAAAAATAAAAACTATAAGTAAAAAATTCATTAAAATAGCATAATTTTTTCATGTGTTTTTCGAAGCATTACAAAAATGATTCCGTTTTAAAGGAGGAGATGGATCGACAAAAGGGGAAAAAGTATAAAACAGAAAAATAAAATCACACTAAAGTCAACTTTCCGGACCGATTCCCCTTCTTTATTCAAGATCAAACATGGGGGATAAGTGATTCCAGGCATTCATGAAAATTCATGAGTAAGGTAGTGATTAGATGGATAGCAAAATAATCATACATAGTTGAGCATAGAATCATTTTTAAAATGTAGATGACATTGGTGCATTAAGCTTAATATACTCACCTTTGTATTTATTTCTATTTCAAATCCAATGGATTTATTTTGTTAAAAAAGAAATATCTAGTAGATTTATTTATTATTATATTTATTGAAATTACCATAATTTTCCATTTTGACAGGGGTAAAAATTTCTTAAAATAAAAATAAAGATTACTATTAAGATTCATTTTATCTTTAATTAAGATATACTGTTTGAGAAAAAATTAACAATAATGTTCATATTTCTCTCTCGTTATGACATTATCAATATTTTTGTTCTTTAATTCTTTTGAAATTTTTCAAGCGAAAAAAAGGATACACTTTTAGGAAAAGAATTTTCGATACAGAAGTACTAATTTTGTAACATTGGGGTAAAGTAAACAAAAAAAAAATGAGAAAGAAAATTTCACTCATTTATCGTATTAAACTTATGTCACCATTGTTATATGTATAGTTATTATGTAATATTATTACTGTCAAAATAATCAGTATTAAAGAACAGATAATTAAACATAAGACCATCAATGAAATTTCATTAAAAATGTACACAAATCTGATTTTATCAATAGAAGCTTAAAGCATTCAACTTAAGCTCAGTTTCAATTTAGCACTTAGTGAATAAAACACAGTCTGAATTCTAAGATAAATCTTAATTATTTCCATTGTTTTATAGAAAGTCTTTATATATTTTTTAAAAATTAATTATTAATTATGTCTTATAAAAAGGTTTTTCTGAAAGAAAAGTTTTAAAAAAACTATATATACATTGTATAATTACAATTGTACGACCTAAATTAGAATTTTCCCCTTCAGTATGATTAAGTAGGAACTTAACAGATTATATGTTAGCAATAATTATTAATTTAGATACAACAATAATTCAAACAAGTTTGCTTTTCATCAATTCTGGTCATTTCCTTATTACTATGAACACAACTTTAATTCGTCTAAAAACTTCAGATAATTCTAAAAGTTTTAGATAAATTACAAATATTGCATATAGAATTATTTATTTCTTAAAATTATATTTAAACTAACACATTTATAAGTCATTATCAATTAATTAAAATTTAATAAGAGAGTATTCCTGTAACAAATAAAGGTTATTTTTTTATGCTAATAATAGCATTCAAAACATTTTCATCATATAATTGAGAGTGTTTGAATTGTTTTTTCATTGAAAATATCTTAAAAATGCTGTAATAGAGAACATTTTGAAAGCATTCATCTTACTATACTAAAAACACTTAAGTTCTTAAAAATATTTTTTTTCGTTTAAAAATACATGTATCGATATCTATATAAATCTCCACCACAGTAAAATCTGTTAATTTTATTTGGATTGGAATGTTATGGAAATTTATGAATTTCAAAATTAGGGATTTATTTCTAATACAAAAAATTTTACAACAGAATTTAAGTAATATAGATCAAATTAGGTAAAAGATTATTCTTTATTTAAGAAATACTTACAAGCAAGATAAAGATCCTTGCATCTTATACATTTTATTAAATCTGTATCTTAAATTTCCAATCAAGTCTCAAAAATTTAAAAAGAATATTGAAAAAGTACATTAACAAAGATATCATGTTCGCAAAAAAGAAAAATTAATGTTCACCACAGATATTTTCAGCATCTGACAAAACGTATAATGTATATTTTGAGATGATTTAATTTAGAATTCATTTAGGAAACTTTTAAAAAAACTGTTTTGAAAGAGCTATTTTTAAAATTACTGGTTAATGAATTCCTATGTATTGTGTTGAAAGAATATGTAAGTTTGATAAAAATATTTAAATAATTTTTATGAGAAATGATTGTACTCACAGCGGTAACATCAGGTGCTGGAGGAGGAGAATCCTCTCTATCTGTCTCGGATGAGACGTGTCCCATCCCAGGAGAACGATTCAGCCCCAACATTTTCAGCTCGAATAAGGAATCCAGCTTCAACCAATTCACTTATATATTTCTCTTTCCTTCTGTCAGGAACTCAGATTTTCAGCCATTCACTCTTTTCCATAATTTTATCAATGGATAACTTCATTCTCTCTTTTGTTGTTTCCTCGAAAAATAAAGTTCTTCCTTTTGCCTCAACAAATGAATGAATAGCAAAGATTTAAATTTCGAAAATTTTTAACGTTCAATAAATTCTTTTCAAGGCCTTTTAAGCGAATTTACAAGAACGATGTCTATAGAACAAAATACTTAAAGTCAGTTGTGTGATTAAAATGCAATACTGTTATATGAGTTCCAGATTTATATCTTGTTCATCAAAATTCAAGCAAATTTTTAAATTTATTTGAAGTTTAGTCGATCAATTTTAAGTCAAAGGGCAGAAATAGCATTTTTTTTTTCCTTTTGGAAAGTGTTAAATGTCCAGAGAGACATGCAAGAATACGAATTCATGAACTATTTACATCTCGCATTTATCTTTAAAAAGTTGTTTTAGAACAGAAAGTATGTGTGAATAAAAAATCGAGCGCGGCAAATAACCACGTGCCACCTAGGTAAAGCGTGTTACCGATTGAACAAACTTTTCCCAGAACACCCTTTTCTCACCACCGTTGCTTCCTCATTACATGATAAAAATCCGGGTTGCAGGATCGCAGCGAATAGTTGGAAAGGGGGCATCTCTTTTGTAAATCCGAGTCCCCCCCCTTTCCCTTAAACTTCACCCTCCTGTGGTTAAAGCTGTGGAGGTGAGGGGGAAATCAGTAAGAATTGGCTATATGCGCCTTCGAACCCAATCAAATCATACGCCGCCGTAATCAGGACTGCGGAGGATTATTGAAAAGTCAATGGACAAATGCGCTTGCGTCGGACCAAGGGAACTCTTCGCCATTGGACGAGAACGTTGTGAGGAGGGGTTGGAAAAGAGGAATCTTATTGGACAATGGAGTGAGTTGAGATTTAATAGATTAAGTTTTAGGATAAAGGGTTTTCTCACCGGATGGTTCTGGGAGATACTTTTTTGATTAGGAATCTTTTGAAATTGATGTCTGTAACAAGAAGTATTAAGAATAGTTACGTATCTTGAGAAGAAATTTATTAAGTTTGAGATCTGAAGTGCTATTTTAGGTACTGCGCCACAGCAAGAAAAAAAATACAATTTCTACATAAAGATGAATTCGACAACTCTTTAGTTAACAGATTATTAGTTTTTCTTCCATTTAAAACTCATCAATAAAGAAGAGAAATTTAGAATAGAAAATGTATAGTAGAGGATTATAGAACATATTTTTTTTTTTTTTTTACTTCTTTCAGTTTAATTTTTACAAAAATATACTTTTTTCTGAGTTCGAATATTATAGTTTATTCAAACAGATTTCAGAGGGTTCGAATCCTGCATTTAGACGTTTGCGAAATTTCAAAGTTTTGCTCCTTCTCATGTGTACTGTGAATTACCTTAAAGAATATTCATCAAAAAAAAGTTATAAGAGAACCTTTTAATCCGTATGGATTAGATGAAGAATTATATGGTCAAGAATATTGATGTGAAATTTCTTAGAAATATTCCTACTTCTCTCATTTCATAATACGTTACGAAATGTAAAAACACGTAAAATTCTTATACTTCATTTAATCAATATAACTCTAAAGGAAAAATGGGATTAATTTTTTAAGTATATACGAGTATATTCCTGGC
>BMAW01120164.1:284430-305757 GCA_019974015.1 Nephila pilipes
GGAATTGTAAATATGTTTTCACTGTGACTAAGTTTTCCTGCGGTGAAAACTAAATATAAAAATACTCTTGCGAGAGCAATTATCACTATTTATATCTCATTTGAGGGAATTATTTTTTCGTTAATTTTAGATACTTCGTTCAAGGCAATTAAATGCATGCTTTAATTTTTATGTTTATCATTTTTTTTCGGATGAAAGTTTCATTTCGTGTATATATATTATTCAATTCATTGTTCCATTAGACTCCATATACAGAGATATTTGCTTGTATGAAGTGGAGGATGGAGTACAAATACACATCGAGGAAAAGGAACTTTAAGAATAAACTGGTCGATTGGTCTAAAAAGTGAAATTTGCAGATTACCTTTTATTGCAATAGAAGAGGATATAACTCATGAAAACAACTTATGATTTATAATCTCTGATTTATTTGAAATTGAAAAAATATTTTCGCGATGTCTATAGTCTTTTTAGTAAGGATTTAGGCAAATAAGAAGTTTACACAAAATAAATTTTTTCATTTTTTGCTATATGTTAATAAAATTTTAAAATAATAATGGCGCATAAAATGATTGCTAATTTTTTTCCTAATATTTCTGAAGATTTCAATTTTCTCAAAAAAGCTGATGTTTTTGTTGGTTTCACAATTTTGAGTATTTTGACCTTTGATTCACTGCTGCGCCACTCATATATATATATATACATATATATATATATATATATAATATATATATATATATATATATATATATAGTCTGCCTCTACACATCATATATATATATCCATATATGGAGATTGTTTGGGCGTGAATATTTTGCAGAAATTCACAATTTATAACCAAATATTACGTTATATAATATTTGTGTTTAAAATACAGGATATTTACATTAATCTGGATAAGTTTAAGAAATTTTGTTAGGATGCAGGATTTTCTTTAAATTTGAATTAGTGTAATAGAAAAAAAATAATTATAATTTTTAGTTTTTCTTCAGTTTGAATTAATTTTTCTAAATTTTTTTATATTTTCAGTAAGTGTTTTTCTCTTTTACTTTGGTTTTTTTATTTTTCTTTAATTTCTTTGTTATATTTCACCAATTTGTTATTTTTTTAATCTCTTCAGAATACTTTTGCTTTAGTTGTCTTTCTCTCTGATAGAAGGCATTATTATAATTCCGGTTTTAACAAGGTGGGAAAATATTAGTAAGTTAGTATTAAAATGCGTGAATTTTTTTGGCATACAGTGATATCATTCAGATTTTCAATCTTTATTAATCTGATTGAATTAATAATTTTTGGTTTCTTTGTTTTTTTGAGTTGTGTAGGTTTCCTGTTTATCTTTTTTTTTCCTGTTTCTTGTTTGCTATGCTCAATGTGGTTTTTATCTTTTATGTTGTTTGGAGCTGGCTTCATGGAACTTTCCATATTTTTTTGACCATTTTCTTTTTGGGAATGTTAGGCTTTTTGGGACAGATCGGTCGGTCGTGCGTCTTGTCGCGATAAATGCGTCGCGTGCGTCGCGATGCGCGATGCGATAAATGCGTCATGCGTCTGTGCGTCGTGTGCAATGCGTAAATGCGTGCGTCGCGTGCGTAAATGCGTCGCAATGCGATGCGTGCGTGCATGCGTGGCGTGAGTGGCGTGCGTGAGTAGCGTGGCGTGGCGATGGCGATGGCATTAGCGTGCGTGCGTCGCGTAAATAACGTCGCATGCGTACTGTCTGCAGTAAATGCGTGTCATCACCGTGCGTGCGTGGCGTGCGTGGCGTCTGTCGTCGCGTCGCGTCTTGTCTTGTCTGTCGCGCGTGCGTGACAACAATATGTGTATTGTATGTGTATATATTAATATTAACTAACAACAATAGCAGCCAATATGTATGTATGTAATCAATACAACGTGACCATGTTGTAGCCAATGTATATGTATTAATAATATGTGTGTTATAACAATATGTGTGTGTATCGTTATGTGTGTGTGTGCATGTGTGTGTGTGTGTGTAATACAACAATTGTGTGTATGTTAACCAACAGCCAATGTGTGGCCAATATGTAATATGTGTAATGACCAATAATTACATGTGTCAATAATATGTGGGAGTTCAAAGGAGTAATTTTGTTTTGTGAACGTTTATAAGATATTGTAATTCAAATTTTTCAAATATAATTATAAGTTACACATTCTTAAAGTTTATCATCGCTGAAAATTTTTTTTTTTTCAATTTTTGTAATAAAAGGATACTGAAACATAATAGTTATTAGGAATTTACAGTAAAATTTTGTTTTCAATGTAACCCTTTAATAACATTAACACAATGAAGTTTTAATTGCAATAAAGTAATGTATATTGAAATTCATTCACATAAATATGATGATTTTTAGAACAGATATTATTATTTTGGTTGTCTTACTTCACATTTAAACTACATAAGCCAGTTCGTGGGAAGATCTCAATATTTCTGAAATTCAATAAATTAATGAATAGTTCTAAACTTGAAGAAATTGGCTAAAAAAACCCTCTATTTTCTGTGAAGTTACTATAGTTATCAATCCATTGAGCAAAGAGGTCAAACCATTTAAATAATATACTAATTAAACTTTTAAGACATACCTTTCCCCCACATATGCACTTTATATTAACAATAAATTTGATAATTATAAAATGTTTCATTTCAAATTTTGGGGACCCGTCGAAACTTTCTCATCCCTGTAACATCTGCTTCAGCATTCACGTGCCTTAACCCTCATACCCCCTTACAGCGCTGATGTAGGGAAAAAAGTACGTAAGTGCTTTTCAATTTGGAGTGATCCACAGAACCCACCACAAACAAAACGTTGCAGTCACGTGAGGCATCCATTTGAAATGCGTTTTCCGAGTGGAATCGGAACTTTGAAAATGAGGTGCATTCACAAAAAGTGTGTTGCTACTTTATTGAGGACTTATAAAGAGGTAAATGAGTGTAAAATTACAGCATCAGGTGCAAAGCAGGGTAATAGGTTCCCGTAATAGATTTACATTTAACCAAGTGGTTTTTCACTGTGGGAAAAACCTTCTATTTAAAAAAAAAATCTGTAATTTGACCTAAAAAAGTATGCGATTTTATCTGTTTATTTTTCTTAAGAACTGCATAAAGCTATTAATGAATGAAGGCAATTTAATTATCTATAGGAAATTTGTAAAATTTAAATCTCAAGTCTTAGTTGTAATAATTAAGTATTGAAATACTTATTCGAATGAAGTTTAATATTGAAATATACTTTGATATTTTATTTCGCTAAAGGTATATTTAAAGAGAATAATATTTATCTGTTATTCTAAATGAATATGAGATAATAATTATTTTAATACTTCTTCAAATACTTTTTTAGAAAATAAAATATTTTGGTATGAAAATTAATTGAAGTACAGTTTTTTTCCCTATTCGGATTAATTTATTATATATTTAAGTGAAGCTTTAATAACCCCGCGAAAACAATATTCCAGTTTCTACATAACATTTCGTATACTACAAGAGAGGAGAATTTAAATAACACTGTTAAAATACGCACAAAATTATCTTTAAAAAAGTTATTATAACATAACTTAGAAATTGATGCACAAGATCGATAAATTAAAAAACAATTAAATAAGAATTTTTTATATAAAAGAAATTGCTTGAAGATGGAAATTTTACGGAAGTAGTAAGTATGTATATAAACTCTTATTTTCCTTTATTTCAAACGATTTAAACTCCATTTTCGCTCCACCACGATTTTAATTATGCTTTTTAAAGTTATTAGATAATGAAATGTTGTGACTTAAAATTTCATAGAATGAATTTTGCCTGGAAACTTCTTTTCAAAAACTCTGAAATTCCAACCCTTTATATATAAACTTACATTTTTCCCGATTTAGTGCATTCCGTTTTAAATTTTTATTATTATTTTTACATTTTTAATAATTTAATGAAAGTAAAACAAGATTTTTTTCTTGTCACTGATCAATGACATTCCTCTACTTCAGCTTCATCGAACAGAAAATGTCCGCGGGGGATGCAGAATGGAGTATTGTTTTTTCTCGGTCTGAAACACATAAAGAGAAAAAAAAAGAACCAACTAAAAAACATCCACTGCAAGTGGGTGATCATTAATGAAATTAGCCATTAAAGAGTTAGAGAGGAATTCTATTAACCCGTTTAAACTGGCAGTGGTATAGTCCGACTAAGTGTTTCTGTACATAAGCTGTCATGGACTTTAGGGACCTGAGTCCTTCAGTAATCGCGGGGCCCTGTAATTAATGGCCCTCGTTAGGGAAGGTTAATGGGGCCCCGAGGGTCCCATCGAAGCAGCTGCAGCACCCCTGGGGACGAGCTGCGGCCGGTAACTGTTGATTGCCCGAGTCACTGACCAACAAATGAAATGCTTTTAACGGGATTACTACTGGACAACGAAGAGAATTACAGCCGGACTTTTGGGGTCCTCTGGGGTAACGAGGAAGGTATACAAGTTTCTTGTTTGCTAAAGGGGCACGCAAAAGTTTACATTCTTTTCCCTATCTCTCCGGAATACGAAAGCTAAGTGTTTTCTTTCACAATACTTTTATTTATATAAAGAATTACACATTTCCTCTTAAATTTAGTCATGCGGCATAATCGCAGTTAATCTCGAGTTCACAATGGTAATAGTTTAAGTTAAGAAAGAAAAAAGGAATAAAAGGTATCCTTTTAAATCTTCTACAGGATACTTTTGATCATTTTATTCGCCTTTGAGAAAAAGAATTATGTTTGTATTTGTTTAATGATACAGAAAAGGGAAATGAAATAATTAGGAAAATATAAATGGAAAAACAAACTTACAAGTTTTCAATTTGAGAAATATTTTACTCATATAATAAATAATCTTAAACAAATAATTTATTAAATTAAGGCAATAAAATAATACATAATATTTTGTAGTTAAGATTATACCAGTCAGTCAGTTTAAATACTTTAATGGATTAATGGTATTGTAATTTAAATTTTCTTAAATTTGTAGTTTATGTAATTCTTCAGTTGGATTTATTACTAAACAGCAGGAAAAAAATCATGCGATTTGGATATTCTAATACGTTTTGATGAAATTTTAAACGCGTACGTTGAAAAAATTTATGTAATTTATTAAAATTGAAAACAAGAGCATCAACAAATATAAAAAATATTTGAATTCAAAGACAACAGTATAAAAAGGATTTGATAAATGCAGTTTTTTAATTTTATTCTTTTCAAACAACGCGATAGATTTTTTATACATTTATCAATGTACACGTCACATAGTAATAAACAGTGATTTATATGAAAGGATAATATTAGTTTTTTTAATAACCTACGAAGCATATGGACCCTTTAAGTATTTGGAACCTGACACCCAATTCTACACTCCATCTGCCTTGAAAATATCTCAATGTCTTATCAGTGTGGCACTAGGTCTCATTAAGCTAATACATAAAAGCCACAAGCAATCTATCAATTGCCCTATTGTTGTGCCATGATTTACGCCAAAGTGATTCCGTAGCTTCGACCGAGGTGGGAGGAGTAGTAGGACAAAAGGGAGTCCCTCAGCCCTTCGTCACAATGATGTCGCCAAACGCCCGACGTCCCTTTTGCCTAAATGGCCGTCCGGAAGTTGAAAATGTTTCGGAGGGGGTGATGTCATGGATGATAAAATGGCAATATGGATTGGGTAGAGGGGGTTCATGGATCTGTGGTAGTTGATACGACCGGAAAATTGGCATATGGTATCGACGCCAATTAGACGATATACGATCATCAAGATGATGGTTAGGGTTAGAGATCTGTTTGGCAGGGCGCAGGGCGCCAAGTGATTGAATACGACAGCTAGGTGAAGGGCATGAACAGATTTCGAAAATTTGATAAAAGGGAATTGTTAGTTATGTAATGAATGAAATAGCATTAAAAAGAATCTTTTAATAAAGAAAAGAAATAATTAGTAAAAGAAATATAAGACTGATATTTTCTTTAGAAAGATTACTCTAGTTTTTAAAATCAAATTTTTTAAAGAGTATTTTTAAAGTTTTTTTACATAATTATTTGAACAGAATTAATTTTATAGCTAGTTTTAAATTTCTTATATTTATATAGTCTTTGTTTTAAAGAACAGCGAATATTCTTAGAATTACAGATCAAGTTTAAGTATCATTATATTTTTATTATATGTAACATTTCGAAGTATAAAAATATAATTTTCTTAAATTTTTTTTATTCCTAGCCAGGATAATTTTCAGATGAATAATCTTATGAAAGGAAATTTCAAATTAAGAAAATTTTATGCTTGAGGAATTATTTTGTTACAGTTTCTTAACTTTATACTTTCAGAGTAGAAAAGACTTATTTATTGTTTAAAAATCCGTACTTAATTATAATAATCAATTAATTTTACATTCTCAATATTGGTCAAAATACAATGGCCGTTTAGTGCTTAAGGTAATTGAGGTATTAAAAGGTTTCAAATTTTGCATTTTTTAAATTTTATTGTTAACATATTAAGGACACTTCACCGATTCCGTATACGTATTATATAAGGGAATTTGATAAAAAGAACACTCGAAAATCTAATTTTAAAATTGCAAGCACTCGTTTCATGCCATAGAGAAAAATATTTGTATTTTCATTTTACTCACATTTTTTTTTTTTTAAGATTCTGGTATATTTTCCTCAAATTCTGCTACATCCATAATGCAAATATCTTGTACATTATGAAATAAAGTTATTTTCTATGCAGTTAACTCAATTTTTTTCTAATAAACCCTCACAAAATTTAAGTATTGGACAATATTTGTATATAAAATATACGAAATTTGAATAATAAAGTATTCATATGTTTAAATTTTATTAAATTTAGTTGTTTTTGAAATTATAATTTTATCTAGTATATGGAATATTATGTTTATAAATTCTGCGTACATTTTTAAAGCTGTAAATGCAGTAGATTTTAGTACATATGAATCTAAGATGTTCCTAATAGATTATATATATAAAGGTATGTATAAGACTTTAAATATAAATACAGCTATTGCTTATTTATTGCTCATATATAATTATTTATGTTTATCAATGATATTTTCATTTCATAAATATACACATACCCCAATGTTAATTCTCTTAAATGTGGAAACCAGGAAATTCAGACATTACCTAGGTAATCTGCAGGTTAATTAGGCCGATCCAATAAAGTGTAGAAAGCTGCTTTATTTCTCCATTTCTTAATGAATCAACACATTACCTAAGTAATCTTAACTTTAGCTACTAAGAACTCGTTACAGCGTTTATAAGATATTTATTCGAACATCAGCAACATTACTGTACGCTTAAATAATTAATTCTCAGACTAGGAACTCAGCATTGTAAATTAAAAGACCATCTATGCTTCTGCAACAGAACGCTATAAATAATTTCAAATAACAATCGGATATTGTAAATAAAATGTTCTAAAAATTGGTGAAACATAATGTACTTTATTTATTTTCGATATCTGAAAAATCAAGCTAATGAAAGTAATCGAGAATCATACAAAGAGTCAATTAAACGACTTAAAATATTTATTACAATTAAGGAAATGAATTTGCAGCCGGAGCTAAACACTCACATCTAACATAACTTATGAGAAAATAAAAACAGCCATCGGCATCAAGAAGCCAGCACCAGAAGCTTTAGAAAGCAGAGAGATTTAGGAAATTAGAAAAATAAACTCTTACAAAATAACTTGGAATACATTAACGTTCCCGTAACCTAGATAACGTGCAGAAAACTCTTATTTTGTAAATGATTCCAAGCTTTACCGGAACAAATCAGGTGATGGAAACGGCTTTAGAACATTAACAGTTACAGATGTATAAATAAGCATAGTATAAATGCATGTGATAAAGAAACAACACATTTTCGCGCATGAGTAACAATTACGAGGTATTCATAAAAAGATTTTCTCAATTAAATTTCAGAGGAATTTCATGCTTTTAAAGTAAAAGGAAATACAGTTGAAAGATCTGAAATATTCGTGCGGGAACGCGGTGATTATAGATTAAAAATTTCCTTGATTCAATTGAAATGCTGAATCTCAATCTTGTTAAGTTTTAATGTAAATTATGTTTTCATTAAAATATATTTTAAAGAATTTTCTATACACTCAAACGGACACACATAATACACTTATTGAATTTTATACAATTGGAAAATTTAATTTTTAAAGTGCATCATTCATAAATACTTCTTTAACAAAGAAACTTATTGAATACCATATATATAACAATATGCTTTTAATACCAATATTGCAACAACTACCCACTTGTCCGTGATGATGCTTAACATTATCACCTGTTTCGCAGCAAAAGGAGGTGGAGGTCAATAACATTCAATTGATATCATTATGAGATTTCCTACTTCAATATTATTTTATAAGAACTTGAGAAACTCTTTTATCTATTATTCGGCAAGGCACATTTTTTTTACATTCTTTGATTCACACTCATGACGTAAGAAAATAACAGAAACTAAATGCCCATAAAAAATTCTACCTTAGTGACTTCTTATTTTAATAACTTGACTTTATATTTTTGTATTATACAACCTAACAATAAACCATTTTTGACTAATAATTTAAACCAAACTTTTTCACCTAATTGAACGGAATTAAAATTTTTAAAAAAGTTATATTTGTTCCAAAAGTCACAAAATTTCACATGGACATCATCTTATTATTACTGACAAAAACTTTTTTGGACATCATCTTATTTATTACTGATATCAGTCGTATTCTAATATATAAAATATAATTTTTATAGTACTTAAATCTAAAAATCAGTTTCCCTGTGAAATATGTATTTAAAATTCTTATAAAATTTTATTCGTTTTGAAAAACGAATTAAATTTTTAATAATTTTGTAACAGACTAATACAAAAAAAGGGAAAAAACCCTCTAATAAGTTTATCAGAAAGTTATTTTTTACTAACTTAAAAAGTTTTAAATGAACTATTTTAAAAGTACAAGTAAAATTAACAAAATATGTTACTCCTATAAATATGAACATTTTGTATGTTATTAATGAAACATGATGGTGATTTTAATATTCTTGGAACCATATATTCTTGCAATTTCATAAAGTTGTAAAACTTTTTCCACAGTATTTTGACATTAATTTCAGCTGAATGACTAGAATAAAGCTTTCCAATAAAACATTTTTATTAATTTTTTTCAGTCGTACCTCAATCTCTCATGAAAAAGCCCTTACCAAAGCATTATTTCTTTCCCAAATATTATTTGAATTAATTTTTATCTGTAACACGTACATTTTGAGATTATTTATTTATTAAATGAAACCATACACTACATCTTCTATTCACAGAATGTTTTTACTTAATTTTTCTTTGATGAATTGGAATAAATTAATATATACACATTTTTACAAATATTTACACCTGTTATAAATTCAACTAATTTATTATGTGAGAAAACTCTTACTCTGCTGTAGGCTATTAAATATTTTTAAACTGACTCTTTCAATTCATTCTTATTTATAACTACAACAGTGTAACTGATAATTCTTCCGTAATGATATTCTTTTATACTTCCAAATATTTTCTAACAAGTTGCAGGAGGATTATTCGGAATTCTACAAACATTTTATCTCATTTAATTGTTTTCGATTTAAGTATGTTGTAAAATTACCATTAGTAATATTAAAATTTGTTGTAAACCTCAGAACAAACAACTCTGGGAATAAAAATGCTAGTTAATGAACTTTTTTGAACCCACTATCTGTGTCATTCTCTGTTTAACTGTCATTGGCTCTATAAGTTCTTGTAGAAGAGCTGTAGATCGTTTTGAATGTGTGGATCGAAAAAGTGCTTTCAAAATTATTTTAATAACATTAAGATTTGAGGAAATTGATGTTTAATTATAAAAAGAAAAAAATTTAAATTTATATTTCCTTAAATATTTAATACGTACTTAGAAAAAGCATTTTTAAGTGACAAAGTAACATACATCCGATTGAAAAATTAATTCTGACAAACATGTTAATATTCATGACATTTTTAAAGAGAACTATCAAACTAGCAGAAGTACATTATAAAGTTCCTTTTCTAACATAATGATAAGAGCCTTAGAAAAAATTTGTATTTATACGATTTATTCAAATGTTTCTGATTACTTCCATATTTCACAGAATCAAACTCAAAATATGAGAATATTTGTGAGAGGAAAACCTTCCTTGATTAAGAGGATGATATTTCTCCATTTCTAGTTCCTTTTACAGAAAAAAAGAGATTATTTTACCATCATGTTTTTTTTTCTAATATGCATCCATTAAATTCGTGGTTGTAGAAAAAAATCTTTCCTCAATATTTCTGCAGAATTAGATTTTAAAAAATGAATGCAAGTACAAATAGCTTATGCAATCTTTTTAAAATGAGTACAATTTTTCTATATCTCCATTTACAGAAAAAAGAGATTATTTTTCCATCATGTTTTTTTTCCTAACACGCATCTATTAAATTGGTGGTTTTAGGAAAAAAATCTTTTCACATAATATTACTGCAGAGTTAGATTTCGAGCAAAATATGCGAGCCCAAATACCTTTCGCAATTTTTCAAATGAATATCATTTTTCTACAAAGAAATAGTACAAAAATTAATTTATTATTTTTCAAACAATTTATTCTGATCTGAAATTTCGAAGAACACAATTATACAATTAAATTTTCCCACCTTATTTTTCAATACTCAATTTATAATATATTGTGCAGTACAATTAACAATACTTGTAACATAAACAAAATAAATACATTCCTTCGGGAAAAAAATGTGAGTTCCTAAAATGTGTTATATCATCTCAAATGACTTTCAAATATAAAATGTTCACATTATTTTCGAGTTGATTATCATCTTGAGTACAATTAATCTATAAAAATATTTATTTATTTGATTACAGATGTACTGCTAAACAAACACTCAACTTAATCATTAATTAATTGAGAATAAAATGCGGTTTTATCCATCTTTATTCCTTACAAAATAACTCATAGTATACAGTCACAATGTTTCCCGAGCTTATCCATCACATGCCTGTAACCAAATCTGCATCCTCAATACACGATCTTGTTAAAAGCTCTAGCTAATAGAGCAACTGTTTCAGTAGATCTTTTATGGAGAAAGTCCGAGATGATGAGGCAGCTCTCCTTTCCACCTGTGTTGCTAGGTTAAGGGAACTAACTCTCTATTTCATTAAGTGAGCATTCGCCTCGCTCCATCGGAAGCACCCCCTTAATTTCGGGACAGGAAACGATTGAGGAAGTGGCCATCCGGGAGGCACGTGACCAAATCCTTCCAATCAAGCACTACCTTCATCGGATGTCATGGATCTCGTCGGGTGATCCGAAGGTGCTTTAATACAACACTTGAATAGTTTTACGGGAATCTGATTATCCTATTTAGTTCGGAAACATACGCGAGAGAAGATTGCTGAAAGTGAATGGATAGGAAGAGAGCTTGTTTTCGTTTGGGGCTCATTTGATTACAGATATAATGAGACTCTATTCAGTTAAGAGATGGGTGAAACATTTTTTTCGATTGCGCATCATTTAAAATTAAATGTATAAGAGATTTTAAGAATGAGAGTATAATATCTTAACAATAATATTTAGGTCACGGATTTTAATGTTTTTTTTTTTTTAAATGTGATTTAGAAATTTTAAATTTTAAGGAGGCTTAACCCTCGTCATGAAAATTTTTTGTGCATTTATTTTTAAAAAAATTTAGTTAGTAGCTTAGAATTATTTAAAACTTTGTGATTTTAATTCTTAAACTAATGAATTGATTAGTTTTATCAACCTTGCACTAGAAGCAACACGATTGCTATTGACGAATGATCCTTTTCATTTAGAACCTCGGTTAAGTGATAAGGTCGACACTTGAACTGACATCCACTCTCCAAATTTTCACCCAAGCCAACAAGCGGACTTTTAGCCTCGAAACTTTAATGTGCATCATCACCGGTTACAAGGCAAGTCTTTAGTGGCATCAAGGCTCGAACCCACGACTCGACGAAAACAGCTGGTTGCGAGTTCGTGGCCATGACCACTAGACTTCCACCGTCATGTCAAGCTAAAAAGTGTTCAATATCGGCAGTAAAAATATCTCGTAATTAACTAATTTTTCTATAATAAATAAAAAAAACATCGATTAGAACTGACATTGTTCAAATTGTTATTTTTCTCAATTCATGTTTTAAAATTCTGATTGAAGATTTGGCTTTCAAAATAAATAGATATCTGTTTTTACTTTTACAAAAGTTTAAGCTGTATCTTTCAGCATTCAAATTTCTTCTATAATACTTTTTTTTTACTAGATATGGTAACATTTAGTTATTAAATCCAAAAATCTTTTAATTCTATTTTTAAAGCCAAGATACAGAATTAAATTTAATAATTTGCTTTGACTCGGTCTCTAAACTTTCTTAATCCTTAACAAAATTTAAACTGCAAAACTAATGGTAATATCAAGTCACGAGTACAATATGTTGCATTATATCTCACTCTGAATAAGATACGGGCATTCTTTTAATTTTAACTTGATATAAGATGTGCATAGTGCACCAACTCTGATACGGAACACGAGTTAGTAAAAATATGATTGTGAATTTCAAGTTTAGACTTTGTAAAAAACGTCACTTCATTCATTGATTTATTGATTGTATTAAACAATCATATTGCTTGTATCGTTGATTCTAAATGTGATGTTAATAAAACATTGCACATAGAAGCAACAGGAGGGCTATTGCATTACTTCAAAATGATTGTGATTTGTAAGCAAAAATACAAGAAATATTTTTCAAGCAAAAAGAATTCTTGCATTTTGTTGTTGTTGTTGTTTAATACTACAAATGTGATCTCATAAAATACACTCATTGCCATAAAAATTTGCATACCAAGAAAGAGTTGTCAGAATAAAACAAAATTTTACATCCATAAGTATAATATTGTTGTAAGTAAGTGATTACAAAATCAAAGAAAAATGATCATTTATTGAAGAAAAAATTATAAATGAATGGCAGTTTTGGTATCCTTATGGGCCACCTACAGCATGAATGCATCATGTGATACGGTCGGGTATTGAGGCATGTAGGTCCCGTATAATGTCATGAGACATCTCGTTCCACAGTTTCTGTAAACGCGCCTTTAATTCGAGCAAACTCGTAGGTTGTCCAACTGGCCATCCTAAATGATCCCAGATATGCTCTATGGATGATAAATCTTGGAATCGAGCAGGACAGGGAAGATGTAAATGTAGAGGAGGCAGTCCTGTGAAACAATTGCTGTGTGTGGGCGAGCATTGTCCTGTTGAAAAACAGCTCCTGGGAGCTCTGCCATAAGTGGCGACACATATGGCTGAAGAATGTCACGAACGTACCTTTGGGCTGTCATGGGGACGTGGGTCCATGTAAGGGGTGACCGTATGTTGTATGCAATGACACCCCATACCATCAGATCAGTTGTGAGAGCGGTGTGCTACTGTACAGCGAAGGCAAAATTGATAAGTCCATCACGGGGCCTTCGCACACGTACACGAATTTCTTCACTGCCAAAAATAAATTTGGATCGACCTAAAGACGTCCTGATTCCATTCGGTTGCAGTCCAATCCCTTCGAGCTAGACACCACTCCAAATAGAGACGATAGTGAGTGGAGGTCAATGGCAATACAATGGCAGTTAACGGCAGTCCTTCAGCCAGGCGCCTTACGATGGTACGGACTGACTCGGAGGCTCGTATTGAAGGTGATGCCTGAAGGTGATGCTCGTATTGAAGGGGATTATGAGACAATTAGTTCTATGCGTGCGTGTTGTATCATGTGACATTCTTCTCGACTATTGGTCTGTCAAATGCGTCCTGAGCTAGGTTGAAGTGTAAGAAACCTCTCTCTTATCTATTGGTCTCAACACCTCCTCACAGCAAAATCAGAACGGCCTAGGTGGCGAGCTACTTGCCGAGCTGACTACCCAATTTCCATCATCCCGATGATTGTTCCTCTCTCGAATTCTGACAATTGCTCATATTGTTTCCTATGGCGGTGTAATAGCCTCTCTAGTTAAAATGCGTCCCTATGTAACAGATTAAATACACGAAAACAAGCTCTGCTTACCTGTTTTATAATGAAAGGAGAACGAATGCCCTCTGGTGGAATAACGCAATGAGAAATTAGGCTGCATTTCTAATAATTTACATATCTGCCTGACAGATACCTTCATGCTAAGTTTCGTAACAATCTCACTCTTACTTCTTGGGGCGCTGATTTGTAAGGCATTGAGTGTGTATTATTCATAAATAATAATTGCAACATTTTATGGCAGATACCAAAGATTAAATTTTATATTAGGACACATCCACTAAATCCGATAAACAGCATTTTATCGGATAAATTTAGAAAATAGTGAAACACCTTTATTATCTTAAGTAAAATAAAGAAGAATTAAATCAAAAGAGTAAAATAGAAAAAAATTCTGATATAAGAAGGGACAATATTAAACAAATATCTGTTTTTTTTTCATTAGTTTCAATTATTTAAAGCAGAATGTTTTTCATGAAGTAATAAATATTTTATCCGCAAATAATTTGTAATATTGATAATTATATCCCTTTTTTTGAATAATTGCTTAGTTTCATTATACTTACAAAAATTAAATAAATGAAATGTGTTACTAATTAAACATTATTTACCATTATTATACACAATTTACCATTAAGAGATTTCTACATAACCAGAATTTGGTAAAAAAAATATAATGAAAAAAAAGGCAAACGTCGTTTGTCGTATTTGAATCTACTAGAAACTTGTTGAAGAATGGAGGCTGATTGAACGAATAAAAAAATTAAGTCAATAAAATTGAACTAGAATTCTGTATCAAATTCAATTAAAAAAAACTAACTGAAAATTTGTAATTTATAACAAAATAAAAGTATATACTATTCTGAATTACCAAATCTAATTTATAAACAGCTTAATTTCGGGATTTATATAGTTAAAACTGTGTGTTTATTTTCAGCTATTTTAATTACTATGATTCTCAAAACTCATATTAGTATGAAAACTGAAAATAATCTCGAAGAACCAGCTAGAATATTCTGTTACACAGTTTCTGCCGTGAGCAGCAACAGGATTATAACAGAAATAATACAAATAGACCTAAATTTAAACTATTTGTATCACTGTGTTTTAAAAAGGATTTTTGAAGGTATAAGCCATCACTATAAAATAGTATGCAAATTATAAAAATGCTTGGATTTGAATTTTATTATTAAAACTTTTCATTTGAAAAGAAAATGTTATTGATGATGCTGAAACTAAAATTATTAGGATAAAACGCATTTTATGTGTATCATAATTTTTCCTGTTTTTATCTTTTCTTAGTTTCTAAAGCATATGTTAACAATTTTACTGAAAATAACATTTGATACGAAAAATTCACTGAAAGAGTAATTCTAATAATTAAATAATTATGTTTCCAAGAAGAATATTACTTTCTGTAGAAACAGGATTTCATACGAAAACTAATTATTTCACCAGTTCTTTCAATACCCTTTAATATAACTATATATTACATTGCATAATATAATTTAGTATTTAAGTATTGATTTACAATTTTTTTTTCTCTTATAATATTAAGCGCCTCCTAAAAATTTCAGAGGTATAGTAATTAGATTGACAGACAAACGCATCGTTGTATTTAAATTTGTAGCAATCTGCAGTTCCTGAAAAAAAAAAGTCTTAATGCACCAAAAATGATCTCATTAAAATATGCACACATTTCACAAATGACAAAAATTGAGTCTTAGAGGTAAATTGCAAGCAGATTATATAAATATCTAAGGAATTTTATAAAACGGAACATATGTTTAAGCAATAATCCGACAAAACTCTTTTAAACCATCAAATGAGCAAATGAAATTCTCGAGATACTTAGAAATGCAGCGCAACAATAATTTAAAAACGAATGTAAAGCTATTTTTTTACGTATTTGATTGTTTTATGCGCCGCTAATAAATCTCATGGCTAAGGCATTTAATCATTGTGTATTTTATTTTTTATCACTCCCCATGCTCGCATATAATTTACAGATTTCCTCATTATATTATCCTTTTATTTAAAGATTCTTTAAAATTTCAAGCAATCGAGTATTTTAATACAATTAGTGATTATATTTGTTTTTTAATTATGATTCTGTTTACTGAAATTTCGAGGCTATTGTTATTTCAGTGTGTTTTCACAATAAATGCGTCTCTTTTAAGCTGATGAACAAAAGTATGAAACGGATTTTGTCAATATGACTAAAATAAAAGAATTTTGCTCGGTTCATTCATCATTATTTGCTGTAGGCAAAATAGCATCAATAAATAGAAAGGGGGAAAAAAGTACAGCCACAGGCCGTTGTTTAAGTAGGTCTCAAACTTTAAACATTGTTTAGAGAGAATGGATATTCTTATTGTTATAATTATGAAAGCTCTGAAAATCACCATTGTTTTCTAAAAACCTTTCATCTCTTACTAGATTAACGAAGGTTTTTCTTTTTTGCTCACATTATTCCACTAAAAAGCATTGAGGAATTTTAAACAAAGGAATATGAAATTTCAAAAGCGTTGGGATGCATTAGTTGCTTGATGGTTGAAAAGAAAAGAATCATTATTAATCCAATCTAATGAGGAGTTAGAAAATTAAGAGAAATAAAATAAAAATTTAACTAAGATAGTACTTTTTGCTGTAAGTATAAAACACTATATATTATGAAACTATTGTATAGGTTCTCAATTAAAAGCATCGAAATGAAAAATATTTGGAGGAACAATAATCAGAAAATAAGATGTTTTTCATAAATGATAATTTCACATTTTCTTATTTTAAAATGTGTTGCACTGTTAAATGAAACAAATTCTCAAAAAGCATAATACATTCATATTAGAAATAATTAGAACGGGGTAATAATTCGGTCGCTTGTATAGAAAAACTAATCGCTATTAATATGAATTATTCTTTAACATTATGCACAAGTTACAAATGATTTTTTTCCCTGAATAAACTCTTTGGTGCATGAATATCAGTGAGCTTAAGGATTTATTCAAGAACTTCGTTGAAAATTGCTTTATATTACGTGTGAATACTATTAATATGCTTAATACTGAAATTCTTAATTATATTTAATAGAAAATAGTGTTATGTTGAGTAATAAATTTATCAAAAGATTTTGTATCTCATAAGTTACTTAATATTAAACTTACATTTATAAAATTATCGAAAATAACATATAAATTTGTCAGCGTTTTTCTCGAAGAAGCAATTTTTTGTTGATTTTTTTAAAATTTTTAATGATATTTTTTCACTGGAGATACAAATATTTTGTGTAACGTTTATTATTATGTATTTTATTTGTATCGATCGCTTAAAAATTTTGAGTAATTGAAAAAATGCAGTAGAGCTTCGAAAACAATTTAGTATAAAAAATAAGTTGAATTGGCATTCAAAGAAATGATTTTTTTTATTTCATGTCGAAAGAAATACACAAGAATGAAAAAGACTGCAGTTTTGTACAAAATTTGTATTAATTCTATTCTTTGTTGTACATCGAGGTAAAAATTCTCAAATTAACAGATACAAGAATTATACCACGCAGCCTTTTTCATTAGACTTCAATAATTGTCCAATTATATAATTCGAAGGGATTTCATTCACATTGCATGAATATATAACGGAAATTAAATTCAGTGCCATTTTTGTTGAACACTTTTTAAATCCTTTTGAACCAAATTTTGTTGTGTTGACTATGAAAAAAGATATCTAAAATTCCATTATCACTTTAAATTTTTCCGCTTTCATATTCGTGTTCATCTGATATTCTTTTAGATAAAATGGATGTTTATCAATTCTCAAACACTTTATATATTGAGTGTCAAATTTCTAGAAAAAAATATCTAAGCAAGGATCTCTGAGAGGTAAATAACATAAAAATATTTCAATTCTGTATTTCTATATTTCTTTTATGATGCAACAATAAAACTATATATTTTCCCATCACGAAAGATTGAACAGCTTTTATTTATATCAAAAGTCAACGAACATAGTTTTAACTTTTAACCATATAAAAATATTTAATTTCTTCATTTTCAATGACAATGCAAAAAGAAAAATTGAATAAATTTTTCAAAAATAATTCTCTTTTTAAGATACTTAAGTTTCCCTACGTGTTTTATTGCTTCATAAATAAAATAAATTCAAAAATTGTGTGTGTCCATCATTACTTAATTACCAAAAATGATCTATATTTTACTCATAATTCAAAACAATTTAAGTTTCCTGTTTTTTTAAAAATTCATTCAAGGCTGTATTAGACAATGATTTATTTCATCCTTTAAGATTGTATTTTGATTGAAAATAATCTTAGTAACTAAGAATATTTTTTTTATAAATATACAAAAGCATTCGATGTTTCTAAGGCCCTTTTTGATAAACATCAATGAATACATTTTGCATGATATGGAATATAAACCTTTCCTTTTCGGTTTCATGAAAATAGATTCTATATATTACTTCTCTTCAGAAAATAGCTTCTATATCTGAATGAGGCACTAGAGCGATGAAACACAACAAATCAACTTTCGTTTTAGTTGATTACTTCTCAATTATTTAATCGTTTTATGCAAGGCTAGAGAGGTTATTTAATTTTGCACCTGCTCTTGCCGTCGTGCTTGCACCTAGTCACGAAATGGTTCCAGATACAATGTGGGAATTAAGCGCCATTTATGGTAGCTTTCTTGTGTTTCTATACATAGAAATATTCGAAAAAATATTATGTTATAAATAAGAAAGAGCATACTTCTCATGTTAATCACCATTTATAACTTTTAAATAAAAATGTAATAAGCTTTTATAAATTAGTTTCAGATACATTACATAATTCTATGCTATTAAACTATTGTTTTATGAATGCTATCAGAATATTCTGTGAATATGATACATATGATTTCTAAGCAAAATTAATTACTTTTGATTTATTTAAAATCAAGAGACGGACAAATATTGTGATCATTTTTCATAGATTAATGTGACATAATTCTGTTTGAAACTGTTTACTTTTTAATTGTATTATTACTATTAATATAAATAACTAAATCTGATCATGCTTTCATTGAATAAACACATGATTTTTACTGAACAACTTAAAAATTTACATTCATTAAGCTTTTAAATTTTAAAAAGCGAAAGAAAGTTTGACTGTGTAAGCTAGCATAGTTTCAAATTTGTTTTGGAATTTTTTTTATAGAAGTTGTAAGGAATTATCTGCATGAATAAAATTAAACAGTTATTGTCTTGATAATTTACAGGAAAGCTTTCAATGCAATTGAATCAAAATGTTTTACCCTGACATTCTTACAAAATCGTTTTTTTTTAATTACCTTTCATAATTTAAGGATATTAAATATCATATAAGAATTTACTTTGAACTAACACTCTGCTCAAGGGATTGTTGACTTGTTGATGATATGATTATTTCTACAAATAAGTCTTTATTATTGCTTCAGTTAAATAAACTTTTGCATCATAAATAACCAGTATTATTGAATTTAGTCGTTTGTGTATTAAACATTCCCTACAAAAAATAATTTTTTGAACTATATGAATTGAATGGTTTTGTAATTAAATGGATAATTCAAAATGTAAAACAATTATTAATACTGAAAAATATTTATTATGTGTAAGACATTATCATATAATTTAGGCTATTTGCCTAAATACTTATAGTTTTATTTTTATATATTTAAATTGTGTCCTCTCATTAATTATAACATCATTATAATGAAAATTTTCTTAGTTTCGTTTCTAATGAAGTAACAGTGATAACGTTTTAGAAAAAGAAAAAAAAATTCTATAAAACACAAAGAAATATATTATATTAAATTTAGATGTAAAACATACTTTAAGAAGAGATTTATGCATTCCTGATATCACAAGATGCTTTTAGCCATTTTGTGCCCATTAATGGCGAAGGACTTTCTAATTTATAACGTGTATGCAAAAAATTTGCTTCTCATTATTGTTTTGCGTGTTACTGTATCTTTAGGTATCGAGATTACAAAACCATTTCGCTTTTTTATATTTCTCTTGAAATTAGATCTCACTCATACTTAAATTTGCTTTTTATGAGATTAAGTTACGATCGTGTAGCGTGTATTATTACAATTTTATTATTTTTTTAAAATTTGTATTCATTAGTCAAGGCAAGCAAACGTCAGGATTTTTTTTTTCTTTTGAATTCTAATTTGAAATGCTGTCGCTAAAGAATAACTCATTATATGCTTACCGTCGTTTCGAAAAGTTAAAGTTTAAATTATGAATATTGTTTGTTGAGTTACAAGAACGTATATTTAGTTTTGACTTAGTATTCAAGGATTATTGCAGCAAAATGTCGTGCTCATGAGGAGCAACAGTGCACTGTGAAATATTTAATGTGTAAAAATTTATGTAACATTCCCCAGAAAAATATCGTGCATTCGTATCATTTCGAAATATATTTGTCAAAGTAATAACGGGATGGAAATATAATCTGAACCTAAAACAATGCGGACATTAATGATTATTTGATGCATTTTTTGGATATGAATAGCAAGCATTTTCGATAATTTATTGACTGAAAGATACATAGTATACATGAGTTATTTTGTTACTTTTTTATTTTAATAAAAAATTTAGGAATTCCGTATCTATTTCATTTCAACTTCATTTTATATATATTTACTAACAACTTTAAGCGATAGTAAATTTTAAATATTTTATTTCATTCAAAAGAAAATGTTTTTATGAGAACCAATGATGGTTACATAAAGATAGTTGATATCGATCCTAATTATTAAGTAATTTTGCACTCAGATCTGAATTCAAAATAATGGTTTATCATTTAAGGTAAATTTTATTTACGCCACAATACTAAATTTAACAGAAAATAATAAAATATTAATAAAAAATGTAAATTAGAATAATTAATTAATGAGTAAAAATAATAATATCTTACTTAGAAAGCTATAATGCTTAGAAAGCTCTTAATGTAACTACAATGTAAAATTTAGATAGTTCAACAAGGAAAATGTGTTTGCTCTCTTAAAATTTATAATTCTTCGAAGAAAGGTTGAAGAAATTTAAAAGAATGAAGAAGAAGAATGTAATGTCTTCACTACTTATTTAATACTTGATGTAAAAAAATTTAAAGGTGTGGGTTAAAATATTTTAAAGGCAGAATTTTAATTTTCTATGTAAAATATTTTAAAGG
>BMAW01120164.1:306538-356568 GCA_019974015.1 Nephila pilipes
GTATATGTGTGTGTGTCATCTATATAATAATACTGTCTTCTATACATACTAATATATATATATATATATATATATATATATATATATATATATATATATCTCTATATATATATAATATTTTTCTAATAGCATTAAAAGTGATAAAATAATTGAAATATATTTAAAAATACACATATTAAATTAACTAATTGGAATTTCTTAAAATTACAGAAGACTACCTATACATAAGTTTTTTTAGATTATAGGGAAAAAAAATAAACATCTTTTTAATAACAAAAAAAATACGTCTCCAAACTAACAGAAGAGAATATAATTAAAGAAAACAAGATAATAAAGATAGATTTTCTTCATAACTTTTCAAATTATCTTCGTATATAAATATATATATATATGTGTGTGTGTGTGTGTGTGTGTATGCATGCATGTGTGTGCGTGTCTGTCTCTGTGTATGTAAAAGAAAGAAATATCTATGTGTTACAATGTATTTCAAATGCTTTTCCGGTACTTCATTATAATATAAGTAATTATTTCATATCCCTCCAGTTTATGTTTGTGTATTAATAAATGAAAAAAAATCACGCGAGTTGGTTTCGAATATTTTGTTTTACAAAATGCGTATCCTTCTATGATGATTGTCCCTGTTTATGAGACCAGAATTTCAAAATAAAATATTTTTATAAGTTTTTACCTGTGAAACAATATTCATTTTATCAGAGATGACTGAATTTTTACTTTTTAATTTTGACTGAAAAAATTAATTAATTACTTTTACCCCTTATCCTTTATTCTAGGAAAACGATAGGTGGGGGGAGAATTTTTTGAAGCTATTAAAATTCTTGCACATGAAGCAAAAATCGTTCACAATAAAATCATCACCATGTTCCCCTGGCTTCTATTTACATTTCTCTCGAGCAATCTCATCTTTTTCTCATCAGTGTCAATTCAAAAAAGATACCTCTCTGTCCCCAGAGAATGAATCCCTCCCTCTTTCGGTATCATCACCTACCCCTCAGGGCAAATTAATTTAACTTAACGCCTACAATGCCGACATAAAACACAAAATACGAAGTGAAAGAAAAAAAATCTTACAACACCCTCAACCTAAAAGTGGGAAGCTATTCAAGCCAATGATCTAAGGTATAACAGCAGATGGCAGGCGGATTCATTATGTTGAGAATGGGGAGAGAGAAAAAGCGACTTGAACGAGGGGATAGGGGGTTTGGATCATCGGCCATCTGCCCCGGGCAGTTTCAACCCCCTTTAAACATATTCATTAGGAATGGTGACACTCTGGAAGCGTTGACCGACGCATCACAGAAAGGGGAGGGAGTGAATAGGAAAAAGGGGGTTCCGAATTATCACGAAACGAAGCGTGGGAGTACTGTGTAAGTGTTGATTGAGATTACTAAATGCTTCTTTTTGAATGGGGGAGGGGAAGATTTGTCTTACTTTTTATTAAATTAGCTCCACTCCTAAACAAATACTGTTGTAAAGGCCGCTTGCTCCGATGGTAAAGGGATTCGCATGGAAAGTGAGATAACTTATTTCGAATGGGTGTTTTATATCTCTTGAAGATAGATAGTTTTTAGATAATTTTCGTTCATATTTGACTTTGTAATTAGGTTTTTTAATCAAATATTTACTTATTTTCAACGTTATTGCGAATTAAATACTGATGAGCAAGCGAAAGCATTTTAAAATTTTTTCGAAATAATAATATTAATAGCAAAGCCTTGGATTACAATTTGCTTGTTTTTATAAATGTATATGGGGACTATGTAACATTAAACTCAATTAATTAAAAAAAATTAAATTTATTCGATTAAATAAATTTCATTTAAAGTTTGCTTTGATAACAAAATAGTGTCTTATATTTTCTTCAAGAAGAAACATGTTCAGTTACTTTAAAAAATATTTTTATCAAAAGGTGTGTCATTAATATACCCATTTAAAAATTAATGCGTGTATTATCTTTGTGTAATATTCTTTAATATTTTATTTTTGTTTGTACAAAAGAAGAGGATGGAGATTTGTTTTGACAGTATGCGTCATTAAAAGATAACAAAATTCATCTTTATTGAAAATAAAAAAAAAAAAAAAAAAAATACATAGTATTGTGAAATACATTTTTGAAACGGATAATTTTTGCACATATTTTTGTTCACGTAAAAAATTTTATGTATGAAGATAGAGCTTGTTAGATATAACTGAACACATGCATGAATGGCATCTCTTCTAGAATAATTGTTGTATCCTTCCATTGTGTATCGTTATACTTCTTTTCTATCTGTAATTACTTGGGATGTCTTGTTGGACACCGACTTTTTTCACTTAATATTGCACTCTTGTGTATCTGGTATATACTCCGATTAATCAGTATTACATATTTAGATGAAAAAAATCTGGGATTGTCCACAACTATAAGGCTTCTGAGGAGACAATAACTATCAGGTTACATGCCATATCATACCTTTTTCAATTAAAAATATGTTTCGTATCTTCTCGGTTGAGAGGCATCCTAGATACGTCACTTTGATACATGGTTGCTCTAAGGCAGGTATGAGAAATCCTGTCTTTGCCCTAACGAAAGTATACAGCTAAAAAAATATTCAATATCAGGCAAAATTTAAAATAACTAGAATAAATTATAGCTATTTAACTTTTATTTAACAAACATTATTTTATTTCTTCATGTGATAGGAGTGAAAATGAACTTTAAAGATTTATATTTTTGTTTTTAGTAAAAAAGAAGGCAAAAAAGGCTTTAAAAATTAGTATTTAATTATTGATTTCTGAATTTTAGAGCAGCTAATTCAAATCGTATTTTGATTGAAAATTGAACAAATATTTCGAACCTTAAAGAAAGTGATTAATTGTAGAATTATTGTAAAATTTATGTATTTACTATGGTTGTTTAATTCCTTATAACTCGGATATAGATGATGTTAACATTATGCTAGGTGTTACCATATCAGTATGCTTTAGGAAATACTGTTAAGGAATTGTCCGCCTTTCCTGATTTCGTCTTAAATTTTGAGAATAGATTTCCACACTTTTCTTTACAAAATACTATATTTCTAAAAAAAGAAAGAAAGTATTTCTAAATTTGCGTAGAGTAAAAACATTTTACTAACTTTTGCAAATGATCTTGTTTTTCTAATACAGCTTTCATAAAAGAAATTTTGTAGCATTCATTAAAGCGATATTACATTTGTTTAGTATTATCATCAAAAATTCGTCTATTTTAAATGATGTTCTAAACAATTTATGTGATCATTCATAATTAATTGTGGTGTTTAATTTCTTATAGTTTTACAAACTTCATCTATTTTTAATTGATTAATTTTTGGGAAAAAATAATTGTGATCGTGACAAATACATAAAAAAATTTAATTGTCAAAATATATACTTTTTGATATGCTATTTCATAGCAAATAATCAGTGAAATAATCCAACTTATTGACTGTGAAACTGACTTTGATTTCAACTGATATTTGCAAATATATTCCTAATAACGCCATTATTGTGACACTCATCTCAAGCTATGGCTTGTAGATGGGTCCACAGCTTGTTCTATTTCTCGAAAATATAACTTTGAAAAGTTATACAATCAATTTTCAAGAAACGAAAAGTCTCCTTAAAACCTTTGAATTGCTTTTCTGTTTTATTAGCACAAATTTTTCATTGAAGACAATGATCTGAACTGACTTGACCACGTCTTCAGTGAAACATTCCTTGTTTCTTGGAAAAGACTACCGCATAAATATCTTTAAAGAAGAAAAACAGGATCGCATAAGCGTGTCAGAGAAGGGTCAGCAAGAGCCATGCTTTACCGAAATGGTTTGTCAAGGAGAAAAGCTTAGAAACTTTATTTTCTTTCAAGGATTTCATTGATCTGTTCTTCGGTAAAAATAGCAATTATTTTAATTTCAGACGAACTGTTTTAAAGATAAATTTTTACTTCTCATAGGATACTTAAGATAACTTCAGATGGGATACTGATTTTATAAGATTTAAAAATATCCGAATTGATTCATCTAAAAAGGGAAAAAGAATTTAATGAAATGCAGAACTCATTTTTTTTCTCCTTTTTAAATTCAAATGTGTAAGAAGTAATAAAAATATCAATTAAGCTGAATCAGCAATAAAAATGTAATAACATTTAATTCAACTAATAATTTTATTTAATTCCTCAAAAATTCTGCTTATTTACAGAAAAAAAACGATTATTCTGTAGAATTTCAATTATATATAAAAATAAATAAGCTGAAGAGTAAAATATGCTTGAAAAGTCACATCGCTGTTTTCTAAAAATAACAGCATTAAATATTACTTCTTAAATTATTGCACAGTGTATTCGAAACATTATTCATTGGAAAATATAGCGAACTTTAAGTAGATATTTTTTATTCCAAAATAAGGTCAGAAACTAATTTTTCTTTAAAGGAAGATGGGTATGTCTTTATTAAATAAATCCTTTATTTTCAAAATAATAGAGATCAAATTAACTTCATTAGCCTTTAAAAGTTATTTTTACATTTGTTTATCAATTATTTTGATATAATAATGTATAGAAAAAAAGAATCTTAAAATGTATACAAAAACAAAATTTTGAATTATAATCAATTATATTTTTTACACCAATGTTCGTAATAATTGTGTCAAGAGATTATTATAATTCAGCAGCATTTTAGAAATTAATTTTGTTGATTTTTAGATATTTTCAAATGAATATTTTTAAACGTGTTTCAATGTTCATAAATAAAATCAAGAGAAAGAATTCGATATTGTTTGTCCTTGTTTATGAAAGCACAGTCTTATAAAGATTAAAGTGTCATTTAATTAAAATGAAATAATTTATTTAGTTATGATATATAATATGAGATTTTTTTTTTAAATAAAATAATTACGAAGTTTTGAAGAACTTAAATTCGGGACACCGGTTCTAAATTATATGCAATGTGAATATTTTAATTTATTATTTAAATGTTAATTAATTTCAAATATTTAACGGAAGACTCGATTTCTTCAAATCTGAGTGAAAAAGGTGCAAAATGGAAAAGAAATTATAGTTTCCGATCTGTAAATGTGTCTTTACAACACCAGTTCCATAAAGGCAAAGAAAATTATTTTAATGTATCTTTCACTGGAACTGGTGTATCAATCTTTGGTGGATATAAAGATTTTTTATATTACATCTTAATTTTATATTAACTTACACAGTAAACCAGTGTTTCAATTATCACTAATATTTAGTTGGAAAGCCTTCTACTTTCAAAACTGTTTCACATCTCTTGGGCATGGAACTTGTTTTTCTTATCTATAACTAGCTATAGTTTTCCATTCACAGTTTAATTCGTGATGTAAATCATCTAGAAATTTTCAACTGAACTTCATGATGGCCTTATTTAATTCTTCCCACAAATGTTGATTGATTGGTTTTATTAACATCGTATTGCACTAGAAGCAACACGAGGGCAAAAGATGATGCACCTCGTAATTTTGAACTTTGGTTAAGTGACGAGGACGATACCTGTGCTGGCACCTCTCAATCCTAACTTCCATACCACGCTAAAAGAGAACTTTGAGTTTAGGCAGATTTAACGTCCTTCATCCCCGGATACACGGCGGGTTCTTTGTGGCTTCAGGACTTGAACCCATGGCTTGACGAAAGCCGCCGGCAGTGAGTCCGCGACCATGACCTCTAGGCTACCTCGGTCATCCACAGATATTGAGCTTCACTTGATTAGTTTCTGTCCTCATTATGTTGAAAATCCTAGTTTATCAACAATTCTTAATATCCCGTAGTATATTATTTCCTGTATATTTATGTAAAAAAATCTATTAATTCTGCCATTTATTTGGCATAATAATCCAACACTTTTAGAGGAAAAAAAATCTTTACACCATAATATTCCCTCACCATACTTTACGGTTTGGGAGTAAACTATAGGTGCATTATTTCTTTCATTCTTCTAATGACGAAACTAAGGCCATCTGATGAAAATAAGTTACACAGTTTTCTCATTGAAAAGTATTTTACTTCATTTCTTTAAGAATTATTTCAATTGTGTTTTGGTGAATTAACCGTTTTTTTGTGGTTTTTTTTTTTTTTTTTTTTTTTTGTTGCTGGGTGGATAACCAAACAATACAGCAACCTCTAAGCGACGTTTTACATGTAAAGTACTTATATTTAAATTGTTAGCTTTATTAATTGGTATTATATTTGCAGTCAAACGAAAATATATCGTTAAAACACTTTTTCTTATTATTTTTAACCAAATTATTAATTCGATTTAAAGTTTTTTTAGGAGGACCACACTTCAGCTTGTTAGAAAAGTTATGTTGTTGGTTAGAATTTCGATTATAAACATTTACTATTGATCATAATGGTCCAAATTTTCAAGTTATTTTTTCAAATAATTTGTAACGCTAAATTCAATATTAGTGTAATATTCCTTACATTTTCTGATCTCCATTTACACATTAATGAATAAGTATTATTAAAAAGTAATAAGAAAAAATGTACTTTCTTGTGAATTAAAATTAAACTTCTTAAATCACTTTTAAACTACTCAAACATTAAATATTAGAAATAAATAATAAAAATATAATCACTATTTTTTTTTTTTTTTTTTTTTTTGGTATTCCATCTCTCAAATATTATTTAAAAAGCCTTTGATGTATTAAATACTAATCACTAATTTTACTTGGATCCTTCATCTTTTCAAGTGTTAAAGACGAATGTACTGTATACTTTTCTGCTAAAATATATACTTTTCTACCATACATTGATAATAAATATGTAAAAAAATAAAATAAATTCCATATTTTTTTTGTTTTATTTTAATTATACTAGTTTTTGTTTTGGAGGGAGGTAGATAAATTCATAAAAGGAATGCAGAAAATAAAATATTTATCTCAAATAATTTTTATCTAGTATCAAAATACTGCATTTAAAATGTCTAAAAAAGAAAACAATAAAAAGTATTCATCGAATTTTAGATATTATATTATTTATAATATTGATCGAAAGTACTTTCATCTAAAATTCTTGTCAAAAAAAAGTTCTTAAAATAATTTTCAGGCTTATTTTTCTTTTCTAAATATTAATTAAAGAAGATAATAAATCATGTTTCTATTGATAATTTAGAATTTTAGAAGTCACTTTTAAACAGCTCAAACATAAAATATTTAAAATAAGTAATAAGGGTATAAAAATTGCTTTTTTTATGTTCACTGCTCTAAAACGCTATTTGAGAATGGCAAAATTTATGTGTGAAAAAATAATGTAAGCCACTTTACTTAATTCACTAAAATAAATTTTAAAAACAACATTAGATGATGGATCAAGGTGAGACAATGTAGTTTAATACTCATATTACAAAGAAAGAAAAAGTTTTGGTATCGATTTTCAAAACACAAAATTGTAATATTTGAACTGATTATCTAGAATAAAAAGCAGCCTAAAGGTGTGTAAACTATACTCTCGTGCAAGCATTTTATCTTTTAAAATTTGAAAATAAAATATTTTAAATGAACTATACTATGAAAATAAAGAGTGCTTTTTTTTTTTACTTTGCTTGAAACAAACAAAAGGCTGTAGAAACAAATAATACTCAACTGTGTTTCGAAAAAAAAATCATTTTTGTTTTAGAATTCTAAGCATACAACAAACAAAAATAACAAAGTACTTAAGGGTTTTTTTAGAGATAATCATGATTTATAATGAAATTACAAAAATATGTAACTAATTGCTAAATATATAACTATGTCTTGTGAGTTATTTGTGAACGAAATTTTCAATTCATTATCTATTAATGGAAAATATTTTAAAAATTTCTCAAAATAAAACATTTAATGAATAATCTCACGTATTTTTATGACATTACCAGCAATTTAAAGGAATGCGAGAGCTATTTAAAATTAAAAAATTAAGTTAAATTGATAATCGTCAAATTGATTTGGATGCATAATAAATGTAAATGAATAATTTTTAAATAAAAACTGTACAGATTGGAATCAAGAATGAACGTAATTTTGTATTTTAAAAGCCTTTAAATCTTTTTAATTACTATTGATAAAATTATTTAATTAATTAAAATCATCAATTTAATTAATTCTACTTCCTTTTATCATTTTCGAAAGAATTATAAAAAAGTAAACTTTAGCCACTTTTAATAATTTTTTGCTTTTATTCTTAAGAAATATCAAGCAATTATAATACTTTTCAATACCTATAGGGTTTTCAAAATTCAACAACAATAAAGAAGAAAAGAAGTACTGTGTCTCCCAGGGGAAAAAAATGTCTTCCAACAAAATGGACAGCGCATTTCATAACTTACATCTCGGCATCAATAAATTCTATGCGATACGTGAAAAAGTATTATTTGTGGAAGCCATTCTTTTTCGTAAGCCAACAATCTTTGTGTATCATCATATGTCTTAAGTTTCGGAGCTGGCGCTCCGGAACTAAGCTGCAACCGCTTGTTGGAGAGAACGTTTATATTCCGGTGTCAGACACGATGGAGGGAAAAAAATACCTCACGACAAAATCAAGTTATCCCTTGTTTGGGGGAAAATTGTCTTTCCTTTGAAGTGAAAAGGCTGCTTTCCTTAACAAGCTTCATCATAAACATTATAAGAGGGTTCAGATGAAAGACTGTGATAAAAATCACGGAATGTGATATGGATCTGGGCATATGTTTTTTGGCGATTCATCTCTGAACTGGCTCTTCTATTGGTGAGTTTTGTCACTCTTTTCTCTTTTATTCACAAATCTAAAATTAACATAGATTTGAATGATCATTTCCAAATCAAAAACTAATTAAATAGAAATAAAGTTGAAATATATTTATTATAAATTAAATGCATTATAAAGCTGATATATTGACGCAAAAATAGAATAAATTATATCATTATATAGTAAAAAAACAGTAATTAGTGACTTATCAAAATTACTTGGAGATGAAAGAAAATTTGCAAGTATAATTTCCTGATGAGAGTGTAACATTTGTCTTGCTTTACAATGTCTTTTTTTTACCTCTTTGAGTGTAACTGAAAGTTTATATCTCTTTTAAATGCAGTTGTCCTGCATTGTAGCAAAATTTATTTTATAAAATCAGACTTTCAAATTAATGATACAAGATTGATAATGACTTTTTAAATTTTACATGATTCATTTCGTATTTATTAATATGCAGCATTAAAATAATTAGATAAAATTGCATTTAATTTTGCATTATTATCCAAATCAGCTGTTAAATTATAATCTAACATTAAATTTTGTATAACACATAATTGATACAGTTATTTTGGCCTAATATAATCTTAAAAACGATATGAAATATAAAACCAGAAAGTGATTAAAAAAAAAAAAAAAAAAACTAAGAAATGTTGACAGTGTTTTGTACAGAAACTTATGTAAAGAGGATTTAAATGTTTCCTAGTTTCAAATCCATCTTTCCTACAAAATGTTTTTTTTTTAATTATACACTTCCTCTATCTACAGTAAGAAATAATGAAATAGCAATTTAAAGTATTCCCTTATAAATGGAATTTTAATTACTTGTTAAACAACTAACAATCAACTTCATATCTACTTGAACTTGAATATTGCACTGGAATAATTTCCAAACTTAAAGCAGACTAAACGCTACATTTTCAGAATTTTGGGCTGTCCAATAAAGATAGGATTGTCTAGACACTATTGTCATAAATATTTCAAAATAGAGTTGCAATTTTGTTTAAATGATCTTATTAAGTTTTTTAGTTATTACTTTGTCCTCACTGCCTAACTTAAATTCTATTGTTAACCTATATTTTGAGTAATTGAATTATCTTAACTCATTTCAGACATAATAATACTTAAAATTGAATATCCTAAGATACAAAAATTTATAAATCTGAAAATGATATTACATCATCTACATCAACGAGTGACTTCGTTTGCCAAAGAATGAAGTTAATTTTCGAAGAGAGGAAAGAAAGATTTCTCAAAGTATTAAATTTTATACCAAATATCTGAAGAGGCTACTCATTGTATTGCCAGAGTTGCACACACATTTTTTATATGTTCAAATTTCTCAATTAATTTGCGGTAAGAAATAGTTGATTATTTTGCAAATACACGTATCTGTACAATTTTTTCTATTAAACATAGTTGTGATTTATGAAATTCGTCTCTCCAGTTATAAAAAATTCTATTTATGTCTAATATTTTCATTTATTGAGAGTTTGTTAGTCCAAAAGGCTATTACATAACAGCAATTTTCCATAAATAGAAACATTTCTTTATAACAATGAGACATTTAACAATAAATTTAATGAACACCTTGAAATTTTTTTAATTTAAAATTAATTTATTGGACAAAATACTGTATCAAACTGATCTCTGAAATAAATTTTACTTTCAATTCAAATAAAATTATGTTAAAAGACTAGAGCTAGAGGTCGTATATATTGTGCTATCATTTTGTAAAATCTCATACGTATAATTGACACTTTTAATATGTAAATAAGTTTTACAAATAATTCAATTTTCCAAAAATTGTTAAATATACAGCAGCACTAATATCTATATTTAGACTACCCATATTTTTTCAATATAATTCACTCTGTGTTAAAAAAAATAATTGCTATTTTAAACATTCTTTGTTTACTATAAAATCACTTGAGGGAGAGGTCATTGCTGAAGAGCCGATTCTGATGTTGATTTTTTTTTTAAAAAAAATTACTTTCGCTACGTAGTTATCAGTATTAGTGTTGGAAAGCATTTATTTTTAATTTTAAGAAACTACAAATCACTTTTCAGCGTTTAATGGCGAATTTCTCCAAACTCCCATCAGCATGTGTGATAAAACGGATCCTTTATTTTCATAAAGTTATGCAGAACACTGTTTTTCAGTATGACGCGTTACGAATCTTTCGAAGAAATGTTTTTTTTTTCTAATCCATGCTGGCGATTCTGTAGAGTGGGGCTGTTGCAACCCTAGAGACTCCTTTTCGCAAACGGTCTCGTTAAGTCGACACCCGTCCAGAGTCGGGAGGGACCGACTTCCCGGTGTCGCCGGTCGCCTTAATCACATCTAATGAAGACTCCTCTGGCTTTTCATAACCGAAAGGCCCTTAAATTGATGGCGCGATACCGGCTTGTTAAGGTGTAAGCTTAGCATAAACTCTCCCCTTCTACTGTTACGGTGAAAAGAAAAGGCATTGTTGGAACATCAGCCAAGCGGACGGGAAAATGGCGTATGTCATTTGATGGGTGACACTCCGGCTTTGTGTTTTGCGGTTACGCCCATTTTGACTCACAGATCCGATAAAGTTTCAAGTGGACTGTGAACAGGAAATATTTGAGAAAAGAATGTCAACGTGAAAAGTGTAGAATGGGAGAGACTTGTTGAAACTAATAGTGTTTTGTAGATGACAGAGATGGGCAAAAACCTCCAAAATAGAATATACTGTAACGAGTCAATGGATCGTAAATAATTTGATTGATATTTCAGATTTAAGTATGAATTAGAAAAGAAGAAAGGAATATAAAATTCAAAATATATAGTAGGATTTTTTTTCCAATTTAACTTAAATCAGATCAACATAATCTACTTTTAATTTTAAATGCATTCAGTTATCTGAAAAGAGAATGTGTCCATGGTAGCCTAGTGGTCATGATCATGGACTTAGGGCCAACCTTTTTTCTTCAAAAATTGGGTTCAAGCCCTGATGCCACAAGAGACTCCTCATGTAGCGGGACTGATACTCGTAAAATCTGATCGAGATCACAAGTCTTCCGAATGGAGCTGTATGGAAGTTTGGAGGAGCCTGTATGGAGAGTAGCCAACTCAAGTATCATCCTCTTACTTGACCGAGTTCGAAATTAAGAAGTTCGTCACCAATAGCCCTCGTGTTGCTTCTGAGTGTGGCGCTAATAAACAATCGTTATCACTAGCAAAAGAACAAAAACAGATATTAGTAAAGACTTAAAAATATTACAGCAACATTAAGGAAAGGTATTAAAATAGCAATAATACAGAAGTCTCTAAAAACACTATTGAAAAGAAGAAAGCAATTTCTTTCAGAAATTTATTTTTTGTGTACAAGGTTAAACTATAGTTAAATAAATGCTACCAAATGTTTTTTTATAATAATTTATATTTTTCTTTTCTTTTCAACAATTCAACTGACTTTCGTCCTAAAATTTTGAAGAACAATAAAAAGAAATTTATATTTTCGAGAAACATTATTTCTCAACTTATGACATTTGCTCAACCGAGTTTTCCCCTGCAACTAATAATTTAGGGACCTTTAAATGATTGATTGATTGTTTATACGAAATTTAATGACACTAAATCCTCGTGGGGCATATTGTGACAAACACAAGATGAAGATATTAACATTTTATCAGAAAAAAAAATTAAAAGTTATCCTAAAAATAAAATACAAAACAAAAGCAGAGTGTTTTAAAATGATGTGTTTGGTGTCCAACTAATCCCATGTAAGAATTGAAAGGTATTTGGTTGGAGAGTTTTTCAACCAAGTCATTTAAAGATATTATATATTACTTAAAATATTTAAAACGAATGGAGGCAAAAGTGGAACATCAGAACATTCAATTAAAACGTGGTCTAATATATATTATCAAAATACGGTCCAAGATCAAAGTAATGAAAAACATATATTTCAATTTAGTATTATTTATTTCTGTTCCTTTCACATTGATGCATTTCATATAACTTTTAACTCTATAATACATAAATTTTCAAATTTGTTACAATTCTTGCAGAGATTTTTTTTTCTCGTCAAATCTAGCCTTAAACATAAATTTTTTTTTACTTGCGTTTGAACGTTAGAGATTAAAAAAAGTTAAGCGTCAGAGTGTATGTACTCTAATTTATTCTCTTTTTAGTGGTGACTGCATAAAAAAAATTCAATCTTAAAAAAGGTTGTTAGATGCTGACTTTTCTTCCTTATTTTTCAATATGATTATGATATATTTTTATTTGATTATGAATATGATATATTTTTTACTTATTTTTGAATAAAAATGATCACAATATTCAGTCTATTTTGAATTTTTATTACTGAAGCAGTATTTCTATGAAGTACTTATTAATTAATCAATTTGCTTAATAAAAATAGTAATACACTAATTAAATGAATTCATTAATGGTGTTTCTGTATATGTAACACTCCTTAAAAATTACAAACCAGATTTACCTTTACTTACGCATTCATTCAGATATAAAAAAGCAGAATATTTTTGAAAAATCTTTTTAAAATCAAGGAGAAGCTGACGCATCCTCTAGCTTTGAAAAACAGCAATTGAAAGATATATGTTTACACTCTAACGAACCATTAAATGTAATTCAACTTTTCGCAATAGTACTGTATAATAGATATGCCATTTTTAAAGCAACGCAAAATAAATACGAGTATATTTAAACACTCTTATAATTATTGTTTAAAACGAGACGCATTTTAATGCTTTCAAGTAAAAGATATATTTAAAAGCAACAATATTTTTTTACTTAACGCGCCACCTACGGAATGAAATCTCTATCAAAATACATCGAACCGTTAAGTGAAAGAAACAACAACAACAAACAAAGCGGCGTGGAAAAAAAACATAAAAATTCCATATCTAGAGGCAAAATTCTCCTTCAAATCCGATTCAATTTAATTTCTAATTAGAGCGTCGCGAGAAGCACCGGATGTAAACACTCTCTCCTTCCCATCGAGTACAAAGATCAAGAAATTCCAACACCGCAAGCAAAAGGAGGACAGTCGGAATTAAATTCTACACGTGTTGATGGACATAATACTTTAATCATCTCACAGAGCGTCCTTTAATAATAAATCCGTACAATTTCAATGGAATAACTTACGGTAGAAGGAGTAAAAAGCGCCCCTGGCTATAAAGTGTCTTATTAATTAGACAAAAGAGAGAGTCAATTATCTATCGAAGGCGGTGCCTTTCACACACTCCTACTCCCATCTCTTGCTTGTAGGGAGGAACTTAATCGAAATTTCGTTAATGTTCCTTAATGCGCTAATTTTACTTATTCTCTTGCATCGAACAGACTACGACTTCCAGTAGAGTGAATGGGGGAATAGGTGGAAGGGATGGAATAATTTATTCCTGGATGACTCCTGTTCTTGAAGAGGCGCTAGCTGTCTCCCACCTCTTCACCTTCCTGGAAATGAAGGGAAGGGGGTTGTTGTTAGGGGGAGGGCGCTGCGGCTGTGATCCGATGCAAAAGCTCAAAAGATTTCCCCCTCTTCTTTGGGAAGGCTTAAGCCTTCGGGCTACCAAGGCGAGGATGTTGCTCGTCATTCTATACGAGGCGAGTAATCGCAGCTCATTTTTATAATGGATTCCAATGCGACAGTTGATGATTTTCGGTGCTTGCTTGCACAAAGACGGTCCTCAACATAAGGGAAACACAGAGGGGAAGGGTGGGTTGGAATCCTGCAGTTGCAACATTACAAATATTTCCTGCTCTGTTTGTAGAATAAGAAGGACTGATGTATTTCCTTCTGATCCTGCAGAGGGTAAAATTATGAGGAATCTCCTATTTGTTGTTATTATTATTTGATGTCTTGAAACGAGGTATCGAAGTTTGCGGCGAGGGAGCACAATTGTAGAAAGGAATTCACTTTCTGTTTTGGTCGTGTGCCTGTACGTCGCATGGTTTTCATTTTGATATGACGGTGGTTTCCTTTCTACTTTTTTTTTCCCCTCAGTGCAATCTTAACATATCAGTAATGAGAAAGTTTGGAAGAGTATATCCTTTTTCTGGAATAATCCCTCCCCCTTTCAGTTTTTATTGAATAGTATCCCAATGAGAAAAAAAAAAATTCTTTTTTTTTTCACAATTTGCTATGCTGTGAAAGGTGAATTTTTAGTCATTTTTTTGGGGATTAAATATTTCGGTAAAAAAGCCACCATCCAAAAATGAATTTTGCTGTTCATGAAAATTACAATAAAAGTGTTTATTTAAATGATTAGCTATTTAGATTGTTATTTTTAATACGATTTGTTCGAAAATCTTTTAAAAAGCTATTTTCAGCTTTGTTACAAATTTCATTGAAAATTCGAATTGCTACTATGCTAATATAGAAACAGATACTTTAAATTTTAATTTCTAGTCAAAAGTTCAATTTTATTTTCTGTTCGATAAAAGCTAAATTCCTTATTGAATCAAGAAATTTTTTGCTTTCAATGCAAAAACAATTTCTTGACAACAATTTCTGCTTTTCAAAATTAAATATGTAATACTAATTTTTTTTCATAGAAACGCTATTTAAAGCTGCATTTATTGTAATGACTTATAATGGATATTTATTACTCATATTTACGATTTGTGAATTATTTATTTATAACTAACCTTTTTCGTAATTCTAAAATAATTTCTGTTGTGTAAAAAGACCTAGAATTAAAGGCCTCTACATTAAGCCTAAATAAAAACAGAAGACTAGACAAAGGAACTAATGAATTACAAAACACAGATCAAGAAACACAATTAACTAAAAAAATATCCTTCATTTCCCTCCCTGGTAGCTAGTTTGAAAAATCTGATCACCAATGATGAAGAGATGGCAAATTTTAACAGAAGGCCTTGAAACTCGCTAAGGATAAATACTGTTTTTGATGAATTTTCGATTTATTATAAATGACTGTGTAAAGAGCATTTAGATATCTATTATGAGTGCCTCATCGCAAAATTAATTGCAGTTAAGTTTCAATAAAATATCTAGAATTTTTTGTTAAGATTTTTTCCTGTTGTACAGACATCTAATATATGAACTTTGTGTAGCTAAGATCATGGGGCCACGATAGCCTAGTGTCAAGGCTTCGGATTCGTGGCCTGTGGTTTTCATTCAGTGGCGGGTTCGATCCTTGTCTGCCAAAGACTCTCCGTGTAGCCGGGGCTGATGCACGTTAAATCTGTCGGGGCCCAAAGTCCTCCCATTAGTGTGGTTGGGATTCTAGGAGAGGGGAGGTGCCAGCTCAGGTGTCGTAATCGTCTCTTGACCTAGGTTCAAAATTACGAGGTCCGTCGCCAATAGCCCTCGTGTTGCTTCTCAGTACGACGTTAATTAAACTAAACTAAAGTAGCTAAGATCATCTTTAAACTACGTGTGTTTGTATATATATATGAGTGTCTTTTTATGATTATCAATGCTTCGTAAAATTTAATGTTTTTTGTGAATAGCAACAGTTTTGCATGTAAGAAAGTTGTTAATGGTACTTTTAATTTTTCTGTTTTAGTTATGGAATTAAAAAAAAAAATGTTATTTTAGCCAATTTGAGTCAACTTATTCCTAATTGCAACTTGGTGCTGATTATAAGACTGAGCTTATGCGTGGTGGCCCGGTAAGGGGGAAGTTATTCTTATACCTTTCCGATCGAATCTATATGACGAATTCTAAATATTTTAGTTTAATGAGAATAGTAATTCTGCCATATATATTTCTGTCATTGTGCGAACAAAACTTCGCCTTTCTAGAGCGATAAACCAGAATTGTGTTTAGCTCAACTGGAACCACTATTTTCTGGGAAATAGTTCAAAAGATTTTACGAAATTACACAATGTACCAGTGGCGTAAAATAGAGATAATTTAACTTGTGTTTCTACGCTTGTTCTCAATACACATGAGGCTGCGTATTATGAAAACATTAAAAATAGATTGATAACACAAAGTGTTTAATCCGATTCTGAATTGCTTTCTGCAATTGAATAGAGTAATTAAAAAAAACTTTGAAGATTCTTTGGGAATGAAAAGTTTAGCTTGTGCCAAATATCCTCCAAATTGTTGAAATAGCTATGGATGTAATGTTCACCTGTCCAATTACAACAGATTTTGTCGGTCAGTAGCAGATAAATATCGGTAGAAGATTTAGAAGTTTTATCTAAAATATTAGGTAATATTTTTGAAATTTCGAGTGGTGATTTGGTGGTTTGCTAATTTTTAATCTTCAGATTTGAGTATATTTCAAAATTTTATTTCTAGGGGAAAAAAAGATTTTGTTAAGTATTTATTTGTTTATAATAAAGTTACCAGTCTGGAATTTTTGGTAACATAGTTTCTATGGGTAATATTTTGCCTTTTCTAAGAAATACAAATAATATTCTTTCAAAATTTGCATTGTATACGGCGGATGGAGTCAAAATAGGTACCTTCGGTACTAAATTAATAATTTTGAATTTAGATTTGAAACAAAAATTTTATACTAGCCTTTCAAAACCTATAACAGGAATAGACTTTCTATTCCTGTTATAGGTTTTATTGGTGGATATAAGACTTATGAAGCTACAAAATGGCACCAGTGCTGTTAAGCCAGAAAAACTAGTTTCTAGTGATGAATCTGTAGGCTTTGCTACTGTAAAAGAAATTCTTCATACGAAAATTTGCTTCTTAAATTCAGTGATATTGTTAAACCAAGTCAACCTAATCCAGCTATGCAGATAAAGTATAACACTGAGCACCGTATTGAAAGTCGTAGAGTTCCTATGTATTCTAAGGCCCAGATATTAACTCCTGAAATTTTACATACATCCGAGGGAGAATTTAGTATATGGTATAGAAAAGTTGGTGTGGATTTTCAAAAAGTTCATGGGTGAATCCTCTTCACGTGGTCCACAAAAAAAAAGATAATTAGAGGCCATGTGGACATTATAAATATTTATAAGCTTTCAAACTTTACCCGATAGATTTCCGATTCCTCATGAACATGATTTTTCTCATAATCTGTTTAATAAAAGATACTTTAAACCCCATTTTCCTCAACAGAGCTTATCACCAAATACTGACTACAGTTGCTGATGTTTCAAAAACAGCAGCAATAACTCTGTTTGTTTTGTTTCCTATTTTACGCTATTCAGATTATGTCCGCATTGACCTTTCAACTATTCATGCTTGAGATAATAGAAGATTAGCATTACTGTTGCATATATCTCAATGACGTTCATGGTTCGTCTTTATATGATACCAAGCATTTGAAGCATTTGGAAGAGATTATTTCATAAATTTAAAAAGTACAGTCTTGCAATTAGAACGGGAAAATGCGTTTCGGGCTAAATGTTAATAAAATATTTAGACCACTTAATTTCCGATAAAAGAATTCAACTGTTACCTGACAGAGTTAAAGCTATAAATGAATTTCAACAACATAAAACTATTGGAAAGTTGCGTCGATTTTAAGTTCGTTAAATTTTTATCGAAGATTCTTTAAAAATGCTGCATATGAGCAATCTCTATTGTCTTATTACTTAAAGTGTGCGAAAAAATGATGATAAACGACCTATTGAACAGAGAAAACAAAACTTGTTTTTGATAAGTGTAAAAGTAATATTGCTACATCTACTCTACTTGTGAACCCATCACAAGATGCACAAATAACTCTGATGAGTGACTCTTCGAATCACGCTTTAGATTCCTTTTTAAGTCAGAAAAAACGGGGACTAGAAACTTTTTGTCACTTTATTCGTGGAAACTTCCATCAGCCGAACGGCTTGGAGATATAATATGCATGACCTTGATTATAACCTATTTAAGTGTCCTTTCATTATTTTTCTTATATATTTGAAGGTTGTAATTTTGTGTTCTAAACCGATTATAAGCCTTTGATTTATCCCTTCACTCTTTATCTTGAAAAATGTTCTCTCTTTTAAATTCGCCATCTTGACCGAACCGGTCAGTTTTCGACGGACATGCAATATATTGCGGACTCACTTAACGTAGTAGCTGGTAATTTAGCTCGAGTCTCAGTAATTGAAATGCTTTTGGCAATTGATTTTAAGGAATTTGGTAATGATCAATTATCCGAGAGGAATTTCGGGTATTGAAAATTTCAATTTCTTATTACGTTCCAGAGTTGGTAACGGAACTTTTTTTGCGACGTTTCGACTAGAAGATGTAGTCTATTCGTCCCAAGGAAATTTCATCGACAAATTTATGATGCTTCACAATTAGTCCCACCCAATAGTAAGGAATACAGTTAAGTTTATTGGAGCATTTTGTTTGGCCAGGTTATAAGAAAGATGCCGCAGAATGGACTCGTTATTGTGTAATTTAACGACTTTGTCAGAAACCTGAATCTTACCAAATATCAATCGGAAATATTAGATTCCAGATTGAAGTACTGAAATTTACTGACACCAAACATTGGAATTTCATTATATCGAAAGAAACGAACAGTTTTTAGGGTATTTTTCATTGCAAAATTTCATGTGAATGTGCATAAATATTGATGGTTTAATAGCTGACCTTGCTTCGAACATGTACTTCAAAATCGGAGGCTTTTCTTAGACTCTTCAAAGACAGGTCTAAAAGAAGATGCACAATATCATAGCTAAACTATCAATATTCCCATGACACGTTAAGTGAAAATGAAAAGAAAAAAAAACATATGAGAGTATAACTGCTTTAGTGAAGAAATACAGTACGCCAAACACAACTGTAAATTGTGTGGGGATTCGAATAACATAGGCTTGGTACTCGGATTTAAGAGTAGACGTACAAAATATCATTGTTTCCTGTGTCTACAGGCCGTTTGAATATTTACAAACATTGCACTCTTAGACTGGATTCTAGAGAAAATTACGTGCTGGTAGCGTGCCATAATATTTAATACAACCTTCTGATAAATCGAAAGCAGGTATTTCTTCCTCCTTAAACTACACAGTTTAATCTGTTTAAAAGTTTTGAGAAAAATATGGACAAAAATGATGAAGATTTTGCATATATCATGTAGTTTCCCAAATGTTATAGACGCTAAATTAAAATACGGAATATTTATTGTTCCACAGATTAGGAAACTTGTGAAAAAAATGAAAATTTCAAGTCAAAGTTAAGAACTTTATAGATGACTGACTGGAAGGCATTCGCTTCAATGGTACAGGGTTTTCTGGGCAATACCAAAGCTTAAAAACATAAAGAATTAGTAAAAGAACTGCAATGTGATGAGGTGCTATCATGTCATTCAAAATGCTCTTCCTGGATTCCCGTTTGGATATTTTCTCAAAACACTAATGGGAGCACTCAAACATTTATCGTGATTTTATTAGTAACAGATAGAGTTTGTTAACATTTTAATTGTTATTCTATTACAATTAATACTCAACGTCATCAAATTCTAAAAGACTATAAATAACACAGAAGCGAATGTTTATTTTTTTAATGAAATTTGAAATGTTGATAATTTGTGTTCAACGCCATTACATTTCTAAATCCTGTTTCGATATTGATTAAATTTCACTACATTTTAAATCATTTTTATTAATACCCCTTTTCATAAAAAGGCTGATGTTTCTAACTCATGATTGATTCTGTTACAAAATATTGATGGATGTTAAGCATATTTAATAGCAATTCTCTTATTGAGCGCATTTGAATTAGTAAGAAACATCCAAAATAAACCTTAAGCCAGAAAAAAAAAAGTAGATAAATTTTGTTATCTTGTGTAATTATTACAAAATCGTTCGTATTTCAAAAGATTTCTGGGCATGTTTACCTGCTCATCCACACATATTCAATTTACATTTCAAAGATTAATGACTTCATTTTTAAGTATCGTGCATCATTTTAATTTAGATAATATTATTTCATTGAGCGAGATACACATATTTCAGAATAGTGTTGTTTAATTCTTATTTTTATTTATCACATGTATTTATTTAATTAATAATCTGAGCATTTATGTAACTCACCATGAATAATTTTTAAGCATTTTTAATTGTTTAATAAAAGGGTAAATTTTAAAAAAGAAGACAAAAAATTCGTTTTTTAAAAAGCTTTCAAAAATGTTAAAACAAAACAAATTTTTAGTTTATTATTGACAATAGATATTCATTTATTTCTTTAGAAGGTAACTTTAAATTTCTCTCGATATGTAAGGTAATATTCAATAAAAAAATTTATTATCATACATATTTATGATACATTTAACTCTCAAAATTACAAAATATTAAGATTTTTATAACATCATTCGTTTTAACCAATCACCAGTAGTTCAGATTTAGTATTTACTTTCACCGTGAAAAAAAACATGTGACTCTTGCCCATTAAACTCACTCAACGCGAAAGAACAAGAAAAAGTTTTTTTCACAGTATAAATTTTTATGCTAATAAAATAAAATTAAATTTAAAAGGATAGGAACTTATAAGAAACATAGTCTTTAGATAAAAGTTTCATGCTAAAAATGTATTTTTTGTAAAAGAGAGTACTTTCCTTCAAAAAATTCAATGCATTATTTTTTATGTATTATCTGACTGAAATTATAATTTTAAAGAAATTCTTAGTATTTCTTAATAAAAACTGTTTTTGCTTCACATAAAAACTCTTAATTCACATTGCTTAAAATTATTTTTGATTTAATACATAACATACCTTAATTTTATACACAGGAAAAATATTAAACATAAACTTAAAACGCTATAATTTATTTGCGCGCATTATTTTGGTGTATTCTTCTCTGAAAGATTCTTCCCCTATTCAATGAAATGTTTTGTACAATATTATCTGTAAGATATAAAATTATTAATAAAAGTTCAAAGTTCGAAAGGTTATAATCAAACAACTCCATTCTTTAAGTAAGTGCATTAGTAACTATACAATCAGTAAAAAGGTTTACTTATGCGATAATTAACCATACATTCTTAACGGCTCAAAGTTAATTCTGACATCAAATGCATTATTAAATTAATTAAATTCTTACACGGTTTTTTTTTTTTTTTTTTGTAAAATATGTATACCTTTGAAATGAAAAACATCAAATGTTAATTTTTTTTATGTATATTTTTCAATGAAATGCTTTCTTTTAAAGTAAATAATATTTTTAATCAAAGCAAATAAAATTGCGATTGCCGCTGAAAAAAAAAGTCAAAATAAATAAAATCAGCCGAATTAAAACTTCTGAATAAAGAGTGACTTGTTTGCATATTTCTATAATTCTTTTCATTTAATGTAAGGATTTTTAAAACTTTTTTTTATTTATAGTTTTATTGTGTTGTCCGAAAAATTAAATACGTTTGATGTTAGATGTTTTATTTCAATAATATGAAAGTTTTTCTTTTATTTTTTCAAAAAAGAGTTCAAAATTTTCAAAAAAGTAGAAACTGCAAAGATAAATAAGCACATAATCTGCCAAATCAAATAATCATCATATTTAATTAATTTAGCATTCCATGTGGAAATGTTTTTGAAAGGAAATTATATTAGTAAGAAGCAATAAAAATAATAGATCGCTTCTAAAACTAAACATATTGAAACGGAAAGTTTCCGTGTTATGAGAGAACTTGTATGTTTTTGTCAATAAAAGAAAAAAATTAAGCATGCATCATGTTTGTTATTATTTCGAAGCTCTCAAATATAATTAAAATATGCATTTATTAATAAATTTCAAATTAGTTTATGTATAAAAATTAATTTTTTTTAATTCTCATCTTTACTTTTAAATAAAGCAGAGTTTTGTGTCTTACAAAAAAAGCAAAACATGAAAAATATTGTTTTGAAACTCGCAATTAAAGAGGGATTTTTAATTAATAGCATTTTTTAATTCGAAAAAATGTTAATTTTTAGATCCAACTTCGTTAACATTTTACAGCACAAAAAGGAAAGTAATAGCATTTTAATTATAAACTAGACAACAAGCATTTTTCTTTTCTTTTTTTTTTTTTAAAAAAAAGTCATTTTTCTCCATTTTTTCCAAAAGAAACGAATTTTTAAAAAAGGGGGACAGATAATTATTTCTTTATAATAAAGCTTGTTTAATGAGATTGTCGATTTCTTCGATGTACTGAAAACAGATACTGCATTTAAAACCGAAGTGGTTTGTGGATGGTACCGCTTATGTCATGTTTTCTAGAGAGGCGAGGAGCACCGATTAATTTAATTGATATTAAATTCCCTGTTCTAGCATATTTACTTACGGTATCTAAGTTCCGTTAATATTATGCATGATTTCAATTTTCCTAATGCAAATTATTTTGATAATCGTGTGATTAAACATCAGAGATGGAACGAACCAATTGTACTTTTAAAGTTTTAGAAGGAGCACCGCATTATCTTAAAAGCAAGACGCTGCTCCTTTATTTGATCAATTCCCTTACGTGGCGGCAACTTTTTTCCCCTTCTACCGTCGCTTCATTCTCAAAAGCAGCCATCTGCTAAGTTATACAACAGTTGGACCGCTTCTGCTGTGACACTTGAGTCATATCGCATCGCCTTCAAAAGCAGGTTTTCCGACCGATGTTTGCAGAGAGTTTTGAAGCACTAAGTTCATTACGTGGTAAATTAATTAATGTTTATTAAACGACTACAGTTTTCCGTGATTTAAATAAGTGAAAAGCGGCACCTGGTGTGTTTAATCTGACGCTGGTGGAAAAGGATGTTTGATGTTGGGAAAATAAATACGAATTGCGTCATTTGCGATCGTTCGACGCACTCATTTTCCATTAAATGAATAATTGACGAAAGGAGTCCGAATAGCGTTTTTCGGTGCAGTGAACTGAGTCAAGTGGGTGGAACAAAAATTGTTTTCATGAGATGAGGTAATTTGCATTTTCATCCAGTAAAAAATTTTAAAATGAAAAAATGTTGCAATTACCAATACTTTTTTTTCACTTCAAAGAATAATCACTCATATCAATTAACTAAAGAATATTACATTTTATATAAATGATTAAATAAGAGATCAATTTTCTGTTAATGCGAGAGCTTAAATTAATTACATTTTATTTAATTTATAATGAAATTAGAAGTAAATTCGGTTGTATGTTACTATTTTTAAAATCAGTTTGAAGAAGAATAAGACTTACTTACATAAATTTGAATATAAAGAAGTAAAAACCTTAAGTTCTTTTGATGAAATTTAACAATAATTTTTATTTATGGATATCTGAAACATTAATATTATTTACTAATTTTCATAAAAAATGTAATTAAGTTTTATTTAAAGAAAACATTTTTTAGTCATCATGATATATATATATATATATTAAGATGTTCTAATGTTAGCATTACGATGATGTGTGGGAAAAAAGTTATGCGAAAATATCAATCTGAGTTTGATGCATTTTAGTAATATAATTTTTCTAATTCTTTTTAAGTTAAAATTATTAATTAAAGTATGTATATGTTTAGATTATTTTTTTATGATTAAATTAGTACAGTTAGTTCTAAATGAATATGTTACCTTTGTTTACTTTCTTTTTTTTTCAGTTGAATTTTTGTTTTGAAATTGTATTTCTGCTTAATATTTTTTGTTTTATACCATCTTGGTAAAAAGTAATTCACAGAAGCGAGACAGTTGAATCCATAATACTAGTATAAACACACATTGTTCCGTTCAAAAGTATGGATCTTTATTCATTAAATTATCTCCTTTTTTATTCTTATTCTTTTACTTTACTATGATTTTAAAGTTGTTTGATTTTTAAATAGCATGCAATTTTTTAAAAATTTTCTGCTGTGTTAAATAAATATTTTGCTTGATATATTTAAGTAAATTTCTGGTTTATTTCTCTTAGAAATTTTTACTTATGATAATATTTGTATTCTGCATTTTGGTTATCCTTTTAACAGTTTGGCTTTTCTTTCAGTTAAGAAGTATTTTAGTTTTTGTTTTAATATGTTTTTGAAACGTCTTAGATGTTATAATATATATATATATATATATCACCCGTTTGTTAGTCTATATTATTTTAAAAAATATTTATCTGGAATATATTACTTCTTTATTTAAAATTTGATACATTTAGCTAATGCTAATGATAATTAAGTAAAATAAAAATGTTTTAGTACCTAAAAAACTGAAAATTCTATTTTACATTATTTAATAGAAGCTTTTATCAAGATACTCAAAATCAAACCCTGTAAATGTAAATTATCCATTATTAAAAAACTGAAATCTAACGGTGCATCGTCTTGGTGAAGCAGCACTTTCTTTTTCTTCAAATGCGGCCGTTTTTCGGCGATTTCGTCCTTCAAACGGTCCAATAACGCTATGTAATTGATGGTCCTTCCTTTTTCAAGGTAGTCAATGAAAATCATTCCATGCGCATCCCAGAATACAGACGCCATAACCTTGCCAGCCGACTGTTACGTTTTCTCACGCCTTGGAGCGGGTTCATCATGTGCAGTCCACTCGGATGACTGTCGATTGGACTTCGGAGTGAAATGATGGAGCCATGTTTCATCCATTGTCACATATCGACGCAAAAACTCGGGTTTATTACGCTTGATCATCTTCCAACACTGCTCCGAATCATCAACTCGTCGTTGTTTTTGGTCAAAAGTGAGCTCACGCGGCATCCACTTTGCACAGAGCTTTCTCATACCCAAATATTCGTAAATGATATGATGTACACGTTCAGTTGATATTTTTAGAGTGTCTGCTATTTCATTCAATTTCAATTGACGGTCATTCAAAATCATTTGTGGATTTTTTTAATGTTTTCGTCGGTAAGAACCTCTTTTGGGAGTCCACTGCGTTCCACGTCTTCGGTGCTCATTTCACCACGTCTAAACTTAGCATACCAATCCTTGATGGTTGATTTTCCTGGGTCAGTGTCTGGAAATTCGGCATCAAGCCAAATTTTTGCTTCAACTGTATTTTTCCCCTTCAAAAAGCAATATTTTATTAAGACGCGAAATTCCTTTTTATCCATTTTTTCACAATAACAAAAGTTGCTTCACTCAAAATGCTATAATTCACAAACTAATGATCCGACAACTGTCATATTTATACACGCATCTTTTGAGGGTTAGGGCTAATTAAAAAACATATGGATTTAATTCTAGCGGCGCCATCTATGTGTCAGGCCGGGGACTTTTCAATTGCCTTTTATCACGTGACGAGCTCAATACCTGAGCTGGCACCTCACTCTTCAAACTGTCACACCACACATGTTAAGTATTTGAGTCTCGATAGACTTTTCGTGGATAAGCTCTAAGTAGGTCTTTAGTGGTATCAGGACTCGAATCTACGACTCAGCCGAAACAACACCGCCTATAAACTCGCGATGAAAATTACTTGGTACCACGGTCTTTTGATATTTGAATTAGGAAAAATGGCAGTCGTCATATGTCTAATGGAAACAACCAAAACCAAGATGGCTAATAATGTAAAATTGAGTTTATTGCACACTAATGACACATACAACCCAGGGATATCAAAAAGATTTAGTTTTATGCAGGTAAAGTATAAATACCGGAACGCCATAGTATAAATGACAGAAAAAGATAAAGCAAAAGGCATTTCATTAAAATTTGTGTATTTGATAATGTAATATTTTCACAGTTGCAATTTTGAATATGGAAATAATTTTTTCTAATCTCTATTCTCTTCTCTTACATTGAAGTTTTAATGGAAAAGTAGTTCACAAATTTCCGAAATTTGGAATTTTCTAACAGAATATCAAACATTTCATATTTCTTATCTGTTTAATAACGATTTTCTCTGAAATTTATGTTGATGTAAGTTTAAACAATATTTCATAATTTTTAAACATATCTTAAATCCTGTAAAAATCGGAAGGTACTGTATTCTATGAAATTAATGTAATACAAAATGTCAGAATGGATAGATTACTGTGGAATTTTTATTGCAATAACGTGAATGTGTTTTATGTATTACAAAAAAATTTAATTTGATTAAATTATGCTACATAAGCTGAATTTTACTTTTCATTTTCAAATAACATTTGTTCATCCGATCCATTGTGACTCGATAATACAATAATCTATAAATAATAACAAATATTGTCATCAAAAATAATTTCGGTAAACAATAAACTGCGTTTTAATTTCTAGTAAATTATGACAAACTGTTATTTTTGAAGTAAAAAGACATTTAGCTTCCATGTTTAGAAACATTTTACTTTAATTAAACCAAAAATCTAAATTGTAAGAATTATTAAAATTAGTTGGGACAGCTGTATTTTTTAATATTATAAATCAGAATCAAATACCAGATATAAAATCAATATTGATTTTAAAATCCTGTTAAAATTATATTTAGAATTTAAAATACACATTTTGCTCTGAATATAAATTAACTATGTAGCTTACCTACATAATTCTAAGTGTTGTAATTAAAAAATATATAACAACAACAAATTAAATTATATTCAACTTAAAAGAATGATTGTGTTTGTTTATGTAATTAGTTTTCATAAATTGGCTTATAAAATTAGTTAAACTTTTCTTATAACATGTATTTCAGGTTTTTTTTTTGTTTCATTAGATTCTTGTATAGAAAATCAAATAATACATTGAAATACATTTACTCACTATTGAACAGTAGAACTTTTAATCTGAGAAGTTATTTCAATTATAGGAACTAGCTAAAATTATTAAATATATAAAAAAATTTCCTTAACGTTGCTGCAGAATGGATTTTTGATTTTTATTAATAACTACAAAAAATATGAAAAATTTATAAAATTTAAAATATCAGCAAATTCGCATTATTTCGAATTTCTGTAACATAAAATAACATCAACATTTTACATAAAAGAAAGTCAAATATATTTAAAAATAAAGTTGAGCTCCTTCAAAATTCTAAATCTAGAATTTAAAAAATCAATCACCTAAGAATAGAACGAAACGATAGTATAAGTAATAGATCTGAATAAAGGGTATCATAGATAATACAGCTAAATAAATAATATAAGTACAGGAAGCTAAATATTTAAAAATGTAGTTCTATGCAAATTTTTTTACGTACATAAAGGTTAAATATATAAGCTTTTCTTGTGAAATAAGTGTATGCGAAAATATTTTAATTTAAGGAACTTTTAAAATTATTTATATTAAATAAATATTCAACATAATCATAGGTACCAAAGATTCCATATTGCAAATAAATTTTCATTACAATTTAAGTACTTATTAAGTAATGAAAAAATACAATTATAAATTTTTATTTAAAATTAAATACTACAGCAATAATTAAAAAGTTTTAATTTTCAGTATTTCTGAATTTTATTACGTTAATAAAGAAGGAAAAGTGGGAGGGAAGGAATCTAATTTTATTATTAGCAGTATTTCAACAAATATGAGTTAAAATAATCGTACGAACTATGATATCATATTTAAATGCATATTTCTTATTTCCATTATATTTTCAAATTTAAATCAAATATTTTTGAACATTCGTATTGATTTGTAATTAGAACACCAAACGTAAAGCAAAGAAAAAAAATTAGAATTTCATATTTAATTCAAGCATTTCATTTGCAAGACATTTTTTGTATTTCTGACATGTTATTCAATGAGTTTCATTTTTATAATAGAAGCTAATTATCTGACATTTGTTTAAAATGTTTTTGAATAATACTCATATAACACATTTCATAGAAGCACATTGACTAAAATTTTTATATATGGAAGAATCAATAAAGTTCAATTTAAAAGCAGGAAATTCTATGAAAAGTATTTTCTCTCTTATTAAAACCTCTAAATTATTTTCATTCCTTTTCGTCCTTTGAATAATTCCGAGAAATTGTTCGTTTTCTACGAAACGAGTTTTAAAAAAGAAATCTCACTAAAAATCACATACGTACCAGAGAAGTAAATTTGAAAAACACTGGCATAGAACTGCGAATAAATTATTCAATGGCCAATCATACGAACATTAAATTCTTGAATTCATGAAATTTTCATTTGTAGTGTACAAGCTATTTCTTCGCATCATTCTTTAGTGGAACATAATAAATTTAATTCCACTTATTATCCACATCAATGGTATATTCAATTCTAAAATTCTGAAAGTTTAAAAGAAGTGTCGCTTTGAAGTAAAATATCGTTTTCGAAACTAATCTCTTAAAAGCTATTTATTCATGTTAAAGCGAGCAGGAACAGTAATCATTCTTCTCTTCTTATAAATTGATTTCCCGCTTCTTAAAGTTTGCTTTTGATTTTAGCTTTAGGGACGCAACCGTATTTTTGATTAAATCCTTTTCATTGCTCCTCTCCGCTTTGGGATTTAAATGAAGTGCTTATTACAGGATACGACAGTGTGAAGGCTTTTATTTTTGCAGTTTTGTTTTCAAAGAAGCACAAGTTCCCCGACGCTTGATCTGGATTTTGCCTTTAAATGAATGCAACTTGCATACCGCTCGTCACAAAAGAATAATTATTTTTTCTCCTTCTCTCTCTCTCTCTTCTTTCTCCCTGTGGAATTTTCTTTCTTTCATGCAGAAGGAAACTTGTTTTTATTCCCTGGAACATTTTATGAGAGAAGGCCATAAGTTCGTAAATTATCTAGAAAGAATTCGAAACGTATAAACACAAAGTAAGATTTTGAAAATGAATTGAAAGCTATTTTAAGACACTGAAAGTTAAATACTTAAAGTAACTTCAGAAGCAGATTTATGTGCTCAAGACGACAACTTTAAATTTCCTTTTTTTTAAGATTTTCCTTCCTTTACCTTTCATATAACACATAAATATACCTATATTTAGTAACCATTTTGTTACCAACAGCCTGTCACGAAAGAACTAATAACACGGGAAACAAAATTATTTGCTGTTTATTGTAAAATGCTTGTATTAATTTTATTATATTCAGTGAATTTAAATAAAAAAAATCATGTTTGTTCCCATAAAAATAAAAAGTATTCTTAAAATATTAAATTTTTAAAAAGGCGTCATATAACAGAAAATAAATTATTGGTCTTAATATATTATATCTAACATCGTATGGAAAACATTTAATTGAAAATTCACACACACACACACACTCACACACACACACACACACACATATATATATATATATATATATATATTACCTCTACCGGAAAGTTCTGTCCGTTTGTGAGGTGAAAGAAAATTACTCGTTTTTTTATACATTTAATGCTGTTTATTGTACAATATATTAGCTACTATATACTGTCGTTTTCTTGTGAACTCTTGTTAATATGTTGGTAATTTTTAAATACCATTTTTGAAAAATGTCTTGTCTTTAGAGGCAAAGAACTCAAGTAGAGCTAGGTTGACGTATGCCTAATTTTTGAATTTTTTTTCCTATGAAAAACTTTTGCAGAGATATAAGCAAGTGCTAATTAAAAGGTGCTAGATCTGTGGAGTATGGTAAATGCGACAGAAATTCTCAGCCTAGCTCTGAGAGTTTTTGACGAATCGCCAAAGCAGTATATGGTTTGAAAATATCATAATACAAAATAATTTGCTTCGTATCTAACTTCACCAGCCTAGTTGCTTTCAGTGTTTTGTTTAAATCATCTGTTTCTCATAGTATCTTTGCGAAATGAGCTTCTTGTTAGGTTTCAAATGCTCGAAATGTATTGGTTCTTGTACATCCCACTCTAAACATATCTTTCTCATATACAGGCTCAATATCGATTTAGAGGTGAAGGGTACAGATATTCCAATCTAAAAGTATGTTCATTTCCTTATGATGCATTCGAAAATAATCCGTTTATCATCCCCAGTTATCATCCTGTCCTAAATGGGTTTGTTTTCATTCCGAGCAAACAGAGATGTGCGTATGACGATTCGATTAAGTACATTTTTCTCACTTAACTCACGAAACACCCATCTGGAAAAGGTTTATAGACCAATCCTAGTAACGACAGAAATTATATTGTACAATAATATTATTAATTATTTGAAAAATGTATTACTTTTACTTCACAAATAGACAGAACTTTCTGGTAAACCTTATATATATATATATATATATATAGGTAATTCAGGATTTTATGACTCATAGATATTTATTACCGGTTCAAGAGATAATTTCTTTTAAGAAATTAAAATTTAGGACCTTTAGAAAATTGTTTAGTTCTTAAAAATGACTTTTTAAGAAAACGATCAAAAGTTAATTGTTAAAAAATACTGCAAGCAATTTCGTTCTTGTTTATAATCTTATTTTATTACGTTTCATTTTTTTTCCTTTGAATTCTAGTTCATTTTAATAAACTTTTCTAATTTATTGTCATATTTTATTTTTTTAATGTGTATCGAAATATCCTTTTGAATAATTACATTTATTAACTACTATTTTTAGAAATGGGTATGCTTAGACCAGTTTAGAAAAAAAAAATATTAATAATTATCTAAAATCAATTTTATAACGTATTTCAATAACACATTATACTTAAAATAAAAAGAAAGTATTATATGAACCGATTTCTTTAGATTTAAATGCAGTCTTCCCGAAAATGAATGTCATATTTTTGAGATATCATTAGGTTACATATTTTGAAAAGATTTATTAAAATTGACATTTTTTATTCATCAAATTTCCTTTTAAATATATACTTGGTGGTAAATTCCTTTTTGGTTAGTCATTGTGACTATAAATTATTATGAGGGATTTTTTTAAAAAAATATTTTAATAAAAAGCAGCAGGAAACTTATGGCGTATTCTTTTTCTCTGTCGTCTCAAACGTTAATCTAATCAAAAATCCAAATTTAAAAAAAAAATTATTTTGACCAGACAACATTGAATCCTTGTCTTTACACATCACGTACACTCGCAAGAAACTCCCACGCTCCTCTCACTAGTACTTCTCCAATTAACCGAAATTTTTTTTATTATCACATACAAACATCTCTGTCAATTTTATATGAATTGATTATAGATATTCAATCCACTTCTTAAGTCCATTTAGTTTGCATAACTACGTTTCATTTGGTTGGAAAAAAGCTGGAAATTTAAATAAAATGTCAATAAGAAATTCCAGAATTCAGGAAATCCCTCAGTTCAGGAAAAAATTTAGCCCATGATACAGACATAAAATGCATTTAAGTACTTATAATGCATTTTTACTAATTTTAACTCAAATACCTTTTTTTTACTTATTAAAGCTAAGTATTTTTCCTGTAGTATCAAAAAGAAGATTATACAGAATAATATTGTTTACTTAATCTTCGTAGGTGAGCAATATTATTATGTATAATCTTCTGTGGGTCATTCAATAAGAAATTCTAAGATATGCTGCTCGTAGCATCGAAAATGGTTTGTTTTTAGTAAGCATCATCGATAGACAGCTGTAAAAATCTCAGTTTCCTGTATTTGTGATCATAACTCCTTTTGCCCCTGAAAAATTCTACGACATAACTTTTCGGCCGATGAGACCATCTTCGCCTTTTTTCGGAAAAGATTCATCGGAAGCAACATAATGTTTTTACTTTTGCTTGATTTTCGGTGCATAATGATGAGTTCAGGTCTCAACAATGGAGGCAACTCAACGCAGTTGCGATCAGCAAAAGAATGTCAAACCAAAACTAACTTTTGAATCAATGTAAATTTATTTCTGCTCCATTTAAGAAACGGCAGCCCCCCAATAGTAACAACCATTTGCTTTAATGAAGCAATCTGTCCTCAAATAAAGTAATTCTGAACTACTCTCGTAGTATTTCTGACCAAGAAATTCATATTAACAAATCGAAAAAAAATGTTCCTTTAAATTCTATAAATATTTCTTGAATGTTTTATAAAAGAAAAATAATAGGATTGATAAAATAGCTTTTCTAATCTTACTTTAAGTTATGACCTTAGCAAATGATTCATTCTAACTTTTCTAAAAACTGTTTATTATCTTATGTGTGTACAGTGCCATCCCAATTTTAATAACTAGATAATATTTTCGTAAGATATTTTGATATTTAGGTAAAGCCTCTTTTTCAGAGTAAATTAAAAAATTTCCTTTTTTTCAATTCAATGTAAATTAAACAGGCATGAATTGAAAAAAAAAGTTCCGATTGGATTAAATTAAAAAAAAATTCATTAATACAGTGTAACTTTCTTCAATTCAAAATACATATAGAATATAAAATTCCAATAGTAATGACTTAAGAAAATGTATTGATAAGAAAATGTATACCCCAAAGAAAAGGAAAGTATTATTGTATTGATTGCAAGATGATCCCGTTGATCAAATTTTTATAGCAATAGATTCGTGGAAAAAGATTTATTACAAAGACTAAAATAATTAATATCTTGAATAAACCTAATTGTTTTTAAGCTATCGTTTAGGTTTGAAAATTTTATATTAAAGAAAGTTAACTCTGCATCACTTTAAGTTTCAAAGGTAAATAAAAAATGTATATTCTAGATTACCTTTTAAAATAAATCATTATAATAGTAAAAAAATCCCTTTAAAATAGCTTATTGAAACAAAGAAAGCTAAATATATTTATATTTTATAACATAGTATTTACGTTTAATTAAACAAATGCTTTAATCAGTTAGAATAAACTCCTCCTACAAACTCTACTTTCCGAATGAAAACGCATATGAATGCAATTCAACTTCTAAAATCCCTACAGTGAAGATCAATTGAAATGAATTGTAGAGTGATATATCATAGTCGTCAAAAACATGTTTCATTGTTGTTGTTGTTTTAATTTGAACTACGCTTAAACTCAACCAAACATAATTTCCACAATAAATTAATATTAGTTCTGTTTTGTTGTTTAAATAAATGCTGCATACCATACTTCAATATTTTGCTAAAAAAGTAGAAACTAAGAGTAGTATTTTATTTGAATTTTTTCCTTTTTTTACTGCTTAAGACATTACTTTTCCTTTTCCTACTAGTTTAAAAGAAACTGTTATTCGTTCAAATCAATTGACTCCTAATGATTCCATTTTTTGTAGACTAAAAGCTCAGAAAGAACGAGGACATAAATTGAATGCCGTTTTTCTTATTGAAATATCATTCAAAATTACAAGATTTAGAAACAGTAATCTATTATACAGCATAATTTAACCCTTTATTTAACATAAATGACAATGGCAGTTATTTTCTTTATATATATAATTAATACATGCAATTAATAAAATATAAATAATAACAATTACAATAAACGCAAAGAGCAACTTTTTTTTGGAATCGAAAAAAAAAATACCGCTAATTTTTCTTAAGAAAATGAAGGATATTTTTATCGGTATCACTTCATAAATTATTCAGAAAGCAAACGGTTTGTGAGGGACTCTTGTGTACATAAAAGTGTTTGAGATGTTATGGATTTCATTATAAGAATTATTACTCAGAACAAATTTATGCTGTTCTGTGTGAATTGAACATTTTATTTTTCTGTATGAAAAGTTCGAAGAAATCTTGAGGAGTAGGGTAAAAAATAGAGTTCTCCAAGTACTCTGAAAGAAGAAAAAAGACCACTCAACACATGCAAATTTTATCTGCGAAACAAGCTGAGATGGAGAGACAAAAAATAGATTATCTCACACTACTGCGCAGTGAAGTTATTCGCGGTACGAATTCAGCCGCTAGGAAATCTGCGAAATGCACACAAAATAACATCAAGGGAGGACGAGGAGGGGGAAAAAAAGAACGCTACAGCAACGTTGATGTGATGTTTTATTCAAGACGTGTTGACCGAAAATCAAGTTAGAACAAATGAACCAACTCTTTCCCGCGGATTTTCATTTGATTCGGCTTCCAAATTAGATCAATTTTCGGTAACTACATGATAAGGTTAGAAAAATACGGGAATTTGAAGAGGTGTAGGGCTCTTTTTTATTTCTTTGTTTCCCCTCTCTGATCGTTGTTATTCAATCTAATAAGCAGTAATTTTGGCACCACTCGAGTTACTTTTTTTTTCACAGCTCTTTTTTTACTTTTAACCCGCAATTCTGTATTTCATTTTCCTTCTTTCCTCATTGGTTTTGTTGAGGCACTCAGTAATACATTGATCTGAAGCACATTTTATGGACGAGTGCTAAATCTGAATAGAATTTGTTAACTAAAATTACTTAGCCAATATACATAAGTATTTGAGTGAATTTTCAGAAACATAATTGTAGCTGGAGAAAGTTTTTTTACTTTCCCCCTCCGATTCCCCAAGAGGAATTCTAAAGGAAATTAATTTAATGTACGCTATAATGAAAAACAAAATGAAGCAGTTTTAATTCGTCTTCATTATTTAAGACCTTAAAAAGAAAAAATATCTTAAGTGAGCTCTTAGAAATTTAACTTTTTAATAAAAATACAGTTTTCGCTAAAAATTACAAATATATTATTTAATTTAGAGAGATATTCAATATCGTGAACGCATTTACAATGTAGTTCAGTATGTACGAATCGAGGCTCTATGCTATCACATGCTTCACGTAATACAGATTGTGATTCAAACTTATGAAATATTGCGATAACAAGCTCTTCTACTTTGAGTAATTCTGCAAAAAAAGAAAAGTCCTGACTTGATGGTGAGTTCTAATTATGTGTGAAGAACTCAAATGCAGAAATAAAAAGTTTGTACATAAGTAGTATATAGTGTAATATTTCTATTATTGATTTAATTTTTTGTTGAGTACATAATTTCTATTTCACAAAAAGAAATTACACAAGCCTGTGACGGAATATATACAAGGGAAGTGATAGCTGATCTTTATGTATTTTTAACCCGTTCGCTCTCAGCGTATCACAGGCAATACGCTCGTGTTGGCTCTCCTGTACCCAGCGTATCAAGGGCGATACGCTCCGTGAGTGTCTTCTAGGGCCCAGCGTATCAATAGAGATACGCTCGATGAGAACGTTTTATTTGATTTTTTTTTAATGTTACTATATGGTGTTACAATACCGCGAAATCTCTATAGATAGGTTATTTGGAGTGTTGACCTTGGTGATATGGGCTTGGATTTCACTTCTGGCTACCAGAAAGGGGGGGGGAGTAATTGTTAAAAGCACGTGCTGCGAAGCGGCTCTTTAAATGTAATGACATGATTTAAAGAGTTTACTTGCTTTCGGTATGCTTTTTTTTCTTTCTTGCTTGCTTCTTAGAAGTTCGAAGGAGAATTTATGACCCTTTATGGGGGTTAGGGCTTTTGGTAGCAGATGTTCTCAGCTGTTCGTTTCATTGGATCGATTTTTATTTGTAGCGATAGTCATGACGAAAAGAAAGTATTTATCTGATACTGAGATTTCTGAAATAATAAATGAATCTGATAGTAATGTTAGCGAAAATAATTCGAATCTGTACATAGAAATTAAAGTAAAAAAAAAGGACAAAGCTGTGCCCTTTGCTCAAAATCTTGCGTGAAGCGTCAAAATATGTGTGTAAGACATGTGACGTGGCACTAAGCATTGATTTTTTTTATAAATATTATCATACAGCAAAATAAGATTTATCTTTCATATCTATATATTCCATATAATGGTACATCATTACACCATGAAATTTATGTAACATATGTAAATATATTTTGTATTTTCTTAAAAGTATGATTTTTTATGTAATATTATGCATAAAACATTCAATTTTCGATTAAATCTTTTTTTTTTTTTTGAATATATTAAGTTTAATGCATTTTAAATAATATTAGAAAATACCAAAATATTTTAATAAATAGCTGATTTTAGAGGATTTTTTTTCATGAATTAGGCTTAATATCTAAAATCGTCAGGGCACAGCGTAACACTCCGCGGTAAGAAGCCGCGGGCCCAGAGAAGCACTTCTTTTTTCTCCCTCCGGTAGCGAAAGGGTTAATGCTGATTTCAAAAATAATAATAAAAGTTTTCAATGATGTCACGTTTTCTTGAAAAATTTAGGAATTATTAGAAGGAAAATTTTTACTTGGATTTTTAGGAACATTTAAAAGAAAACTTTTCAGTGTTGAATTTCTTCCCTCCATGGCTGACATTTATTCTATCGGGGTGAAACGTACAGAATACCACTTGTGACACCTCCCTGTCGCCGCCTCTCCCTTCGCGTAGCAATCACTCTTTACCAATAACATCACACGATTCTATATCTCATACTCTTATCGTTCAATGACCTCGCAGGAGCTCTTGCTAAGTCTCGTTATCGGCAGTCACTTTTCGAGCTTTATCTGGACTAATTTTGTGCGTGTGATCTTTCCTATAACTGAATTTTTTGGAGTCATCAACAAAGATATAAAATAGATGTCTTCATGAAGGAGCTAAGTTTATCTCTCTTTATCTTAAAGAAGATCGTATACGTATCGTATTCTTAGTAAGATAAGAAATACGTTGAAATTTTCACCTTCGTCTGAGTTTTTCTTTCATGTGTAGTGTCATGAAAGAACTGCTACAGTGATAATTTGGAACTTCATTACAGACTTAATTTTTATAGTCGTGTTTTTCTCAATGCCTTTCGTGAAACATGGCTTCAAGTTCGAGAAATTGCCAAATGACTTTTGTTACATATGCGGCGAATATAGCATAGTTAAAAATCGCATGAGGAGTATGTAATTACATTTTATCTTGCGTATTAATACCATGTAATTAATTTTATCTTGCGTATTTTATAATGGAACTCGGAAACCAAGACATATTGTGGGCTTCTCATAAATTTTGTGTACAGTGTCTCAATGATCCATGCTTCTGGCTCTAGAGAAAGAACGGAATTTCTATGACATGGAAGGAGCCAAAAAACCTCTCTAATGATTGTTACTTTAGTTACTGCCATGTTCGTAGATATAACCACAAAAATCAAAAGTTAATCTCTTATCCTAATGACATTTATTGACTATGAGGACCTAATGCCGCCAGTGTCTTTGCCTACAACTGAATTGCCAGTCATCCCTTCAGAGTCTTCAGGCACGTATCATCCACAAGTTGGCCCCAGATTCATAGAAAAAATAACTTATTGTCCAAAGGGATTTCTTTTTATTGGTACAGGAATCAGAAAAAGAAGTTATTAAATACATTAAGAAAGACGAGAACTTGATCTACCATTCAGATGTTCCCGGATTGATGAGCAAATTTAATATTACTCATGATAAAGATAAATAGACGCTGTTTATAGATTCATCGAAAAGGAGCCTTAAAGTTGATCATCTTCATCACGGAAGTCAATATGCATCTGTTCCAATTGGTGCATTTAAAAGCTATCCTGGCTATCGTCTTCAAAAAAATAAAATATGTCAACCACAGTTGGGCCAATTGGGGTGACTTGAAAGTTACCTCCATGCTTCTTGGTCAACAAGGCGGGTATCCAAAGTTCCCATGTTTCTTATGTGAGTGGGGAATCCGTGATAAAACTCAACATTGGGTCAAAGCAGATATCTAGAAAGACAAAATCTTAAAACAGGCACCAAGAATGTGAATTGGAACAGCTTAGTTGAGAAGAACTAAGTATGTTATCTCTTCTGCTGGTAAAATTGTAGTGAAGCAGTTTGTCAAGGCTATTCCAAAAGATGGCGATTGTTTCAAATGCCTGAAACAGGAAATTGAAATAGGGAATATTTCTCTCTAGAAAGAGGGGATCTTTGTAGGTCCGAATTCCGCAAGCTTATGAAGGATAAAGAATTTGAGACTCGCATGAAAACAAAGGAAAGAGAAGCTTAGGTTACCTTCAAAAATGCCATCAGAAAATTTCTGGGTAATTACAAGGATCTTGACTATAAACTAATTGTAATGAATACGCAGGATAAATTTCAAGCTGTGGGTTGCTCCATTAAAGTCAAGATAAATTTTCTTCACTCACATGTGGATTTTCTTCCAGAAAATTTAGAACCATTCGGCGAAGAACAGGGTGAAAGATTCCATTGAGACATCTAAGATATAGAACACAAATATCAAGGAAGATGGGACAAAAACATGCTTGCCGACTACTGCTGGATGTTAACACGAAATAGGCTTGAGTTTGAACATATAAGAAGAACGTCAAAAAGGTGTTTCAAAGGAAAAATGGTATGTACTTGAATAGAAACTTTTTATTTTATTTTTTGAGCAGTTTAAAATTTGTTTTAGACTTTCCTGTACACAGGCCTAATATTTGCTCCTCTTGGCCAATCGTCTATTTTATGTAAGTTACTTTAATAAAAAACAAATTAAGATGGTATGTTGGTGATTTTCTTCTAGAAACTGCACCACAATTTATAGTAAAAAGTTTAAACCTCAAGGGAGCTTCTTGTTTTTCTCTCGACCAGAGGCGGCTCACGAGATCTGGCTACAGTGGTTTTCATCCATTTGCTGAAAATTCAATTTGCTTCATTAAGAATTGATATTTAAATTGATTTAACTGGATATAAATTATTGTTGCCTGATAGTGCATGCTAAATTGTCCGAGAATCCTGACGTGATGGAGAAAGGGGATTTCATTTTCGAAATCAGCACACCAAATAACATAAAAATCACCGAAAACTTCTTTTGTATTATTTAAAAACTTTAATATCGCAGGCCTATGTTATTAGACATATTCTTTAGTACGTGGTTTTGGTTCATCAAATTTACGTGCATCAGAATTGTATTTATAAGAGGTTATGAATCATTGAATTTTGAAATTCTTCAGATGAGAAAGCGATACAGATGATAAATATCTCCAGCCGTAACTTGTAACTGTTTCCATAAGAGCCTTTAAGCTCACAATAGCTGCCATTGGTAATGATAGTATTAAATGAAATCAAATCTTGAGTTTGCTGTCCCCTAATTACATAATTCTGATTCTACAATTTAAGGATTCATTTCTTTTTTAGAAGTATTCAAATCTATGATAATTTAATCCAAATTTAATTAAGACTGTAGGAGTAATAAGATGTGGGAGCATATACCACACTTCAAATGTATTACATCTTTGGTTGAGAATGATATTCAAGACTGTTTAATATTTGAAACATCAAAATTTATTTATATTAACTATGGTAATGTGTATAAAAATATCACTCGTCCAAATAAAACTCTATCAGAAATGAAGTTTAAATATTTACAAAAATAATAGGTAATGGATAACTGAAGAGATACACTTTGTAACAGAAAGTTATCACGGTAGTTTGGAATATAGTGACAATAAACAACTGTTGAGTAACCTCTTAGATACAAGTGCCATCAAAATTTTAGCATCCAACAAAACGTCCATAGAGAACTTTGATTACTTGCTTTGCGATAACGATGAATCTAATGGTTCGAGATGATTTTTACTCATCCAGGAGATACTTGGTTGGTCCCGGCCGTCGACGGAGAGATGTTAATCCTGACAGGTCTAACAGGGAAATCAAATTTGAAAATAGGAGGAGGGCAGGAGTCGGATTACCAAAGAAAACTAATTATTTTCCTTTTCTGCTGTGTTCTTCTGATGGATGAAAATGTATAAATATCAATATCACAGGTACACATGCACTCACAATTTTCATATATGGACATGCAGAATTAGATTTTTCTAACGTGCCGCCTCATGGCAAGATGAGAAAATTACCACTGGTTAGAGAAGGACCACCCCAAGACTTTCTGTTAGGTATTTCTGCTAGAAAAAAATAGATGTTTTGGGTTCTTTGAAAACTGTATTTTGATATTAGATTGATTCTCTGGTGTCCAATAATTAGGAATCAGATTATAAAAAACTTGTCTCTGTGTGGCTAAAAGATACACTTGTAAATCATGATTAAGGAGGTTATCGACTTGTAGCATGTATTAAATAGATCCACCATCTCAGTTAGAGACTACCAATGACATCAATGGAAACTATCCAATATAACAAGAAGGGTAAGTACATTAATAGCAGTAATGATCAGAAAAACAACGCTCTCTAAATATCGTTCAGAAAATTAATCAACAGCTAAGAAACAGCTGTTTCACACCTGATTATTTCGTATCACCACAATGATATTGGAGATGAAGTATGTGACGACTTTCATCAACAATGCCATGAGTTAAAAGCACAGTTTGAACCTGCCGCTGTCATTCAAGACTAAAGGGGGGGGGGAATTGTTCCTTCTAAGGGGTGGACAGATTTGTAGCCGATGTCACACTACGCTGGTTGTGCAAGTTTCATTAAGTAATAAGGTACCTTTTGCTCTTTATAATTAATTTAAACATTACAAATTATATTTACACTAAAATAAAGTGCTTATTTCGCGTTCATTTACAACCCAAATGTAACATATTTTTAATGTGCTAGTTGCACATTGAAATAAGTATTAACAATTATTATTATGTCCATGGACAAGTCCATCTAATTGATCGCTAAGGGGATTTTCGTTGTCCCTTTCGATTCTGAATTTCTTAATAGAATGGTATTAGTAATGCCTCTCTAAAACCACGTGGTACAATTTTTTTATTTTGTTTGGAGTATGAGATAACTCTAATAACAACAAGGGTTAAGTAACGCCTAATAATTGATCAACCATGGAATTTCTTTTCGGCTTGATTGTCTAAAGCGTTGCAACATTCGACTGAACAAGTTTTCTAAAGACTGGAGGACGGAACCAAAGATTGGGAGTTCGAATCTCTTTTCTGCCACTAAAGTTAACTGACCTCGTTTGACATGGACTGAAAAGCAACCCCCGAAATGACAAAAACATAATTACTATCGAAACTGAGACGAGGCTCTCTTAGCGGGAAAAGAACAAAATATCTTAGATAACATTTAATACATGTGTTACAATCCTTAGGAAAATTGTAATTCATTTTTGAGAAATAACTTTAAGCATCAGTTATGAGTTTTTAATTTGTGTATAAAGTATATTATTGATATTAAAATTTTGAATCTTGATATAAATATGTGTTCTGTTTTTAAAATTCTCAGTATGACAACTGTATTACATTTTAATATTAACAATACTAAACAAAGCACATATTTATATCAAGATTCATCTGCTTTTGTCAAACAAAAAGGTAATTTCCTAGATTCAATTAAAAAAGGATTCGAATACTACATTAAGCTTGTTACTATTTTTATAAGAAAAAAAAAAGGAAATAACAAATAGTGTATGGTAAATAAGAATTAAACTTTATTAAAATGATCTTTTTCATAAATAATTTAAAATATTTATTTAAAGATAAATACTATAATATCAATTTAAATACATGAACTTTTAAGCCATTGATTGCTAATATGTAATTAAACCTTTGGATACGACTTAATCTTGAGACATCTTTGTATTTATAGAAAAATACGGGGGATGCTTCTAAAATAAGTTTCGTCAATTTTTTTGAAAGAGCAGATGGTACACCAAGTGAAACAAACAACTGCCATAAGAATCCACACTCTTCACTGGTTCAACGACGGAAGTAGCGTCAGCGGAAAAGTAAGAACGCAGGCACAATGACGAAGTAGAGAGAGCAGCAGCAGACCGGTGTACCCGAGGTTATTCGAGTACAAATTACAATGGCATACTGACATGTACTAACAACACGGTCAACAATGAAAGTGCACTCTGTTATCTGGTATGAATGGGTTTGTGGAACTAGTGTGCCCGACATCCATGAACAATTGCAGACCGTGTATAGTGAACAGGTCATATCTCGTTAAATTATTGGACGCTGATGTTACTTGTTCAGTGAAAGAAAGCATAGAGTGGAAGATGAAGGTCGAAGTGAGCATCTTTCCACATCCATGAATGAAGACAACATTGCTAATGTACAGGACAGGGTGTTAACGGACAAGTGCATAGCGATGTCAGACGTGGCATCCATTCTGCACATTGGTCATGCTTAGACCCATGTTATGCTCCATTATGTGTAGGGTTACTGAAAAGTGTTTGCATGATAGGTGTCGAGGAACCTTACCCTTGATCACAAGAAATGAAAGAATGGGAATCAGCCATAATCACTTGATGCGGACTAGAGGGAAATGATTAGAATCATCTTAGGCGATGAGACATGGGTGCAAAACCTTAACGCAGGGACCAAGGCCGCCTCAATGACGGGGAAGTATCCCAGTTCACCTGTGAGAAAAAAATTCAAAGTGTCTGTGTGACATTTCCTTGCATCTCAGAGCGCCAAGTCTTACCACAGAGGTTTCTTCAAGCTGATTAAGGTTATGGCCATACAGGAACGGTTATAGTCATAGAGTTTTGGGACGCAAAAGATGTGATTTACTGATTTCCTTCATCAAGGGACCATCAATGTGACCCCGAAGTTTGACGAAAGAGACCAAGGCTCTCGAGTTAAGGTGTTGTGCTTTTGGACGACAACGCAAAATACACACAACCGAGGCTCATACAAGATCAGATTGCTTCGGATGAGATAGATTGGACTACCCGGCCTTTCTCTCCGATATAGCCCCATCGGACTTTTACCTGTATTGGAATCCGCTCTCGTCAGATGTATCTTCCAAAACAATGCTGAGGTGGAAAAGGCTGTGAGATAGTTCTTTGCATCTCAGAACATCAGTATTATCAGGGCGGTTTCTTCAAACTGATTGCATACTACGATAAATGTCTCGATGTCGGTCGCGACTCTGTCGGAAAAATAGTACAAGGAATGTAATTCATGATGTTGTGATCTATTCCTTTTTTAATGGCTTTCCGGATGAAAAAAATAGTGATACTTCCTTTCGGAACATTCCTCGTGTTAATAAAACCTATGATTTATTATTCGTTATTATACTTTTCTTAACGCAGAATATTTTTAGACATGGTAAATAAATTGTAAAGATACAGAAAAAATAAGTAGACAAAGATGCATGAAATTTTATACGAAAATGAATCTTAAATATTCAGTACAGAAGAGAAGTTTAATTTTTTAATACTTTAGGAACGAAAAAAAAGAAGAATACTAAAAAAAATTTCTAAATGTTAATGGGCCCCTTTTAAAAATACTAAACAAGGATTAAAACATTTAAATAAAAAGATCTAATTTTAATCTATTGTCTGGGGCTATAAAGGGAAAACTCACAAAATATAAGTAAAAAATATGTAAAATTTAAGAGTAAAAGCAATGGAAGCTCTACAGTTAATAAAACAAAGGAATATATATAGATATGATACATTTCAAATATAATAAGACTTTGCTTAAAATACCGTAAAACACTTTTTTTTTTCAATCCACATTCTAAGCTTGTTCTAAACACTCCGTATACTGTACTATCTGAATATTCAATTTATAATCAATATATAATTGTTAATTTGATTTTGCCTAATTATTTTAAATAAAATTACATCTAACTACGGTTTTAAAGTTGTAACTTTTTCAATTCAAAAAACTTATATGATAATTTTTAAAATTTCTGATTTATAGCCTAAAACAAGGCATTATCTTCTTCCCATTTTAATTAAACAGATTATTAATAAAGATACCTATTTCAAGTTTTAATATTTCTTACCAAAAACACTTATCTCGTAAAGAAGTAAGGTAAAAATACATTTTCTTTCATTTCTATACGATGTATATACATTTTATACCGACATATAGCTCGTTTCATATTGTACATTTGTTGTTCAACTTGAACGTAAGTCCCTCGGAGTAAATTCCACGAAAGACTTTGAAATACAGGAAAGGAAAGTATTGCAAAATGTACTGAACAAATTTATTTTTATTTCTCCGTCTTCAAACGTAAGAGAAATCCAATTTCCAAGAAAGCTATAAAACAGGAAATCCTACGTAATGTTATGCAAACAGTTCATAGAGCCTCAAATTCAAGAAAACGCGTCTCGAAACCACATGTGTCTTCCTCCCTTTACAACCAAGGAATTCCTATAGTTAAGACCAAAGCATACTTCAGTTTTGTAGGAATTAATTTCTTTTAGTTATGCTATGAATAAAAAAAATGAAAGAAAAGCAATGAATGTAAAATTATTATTTTTCTTATATAATGGAGAAAATGCGTATTTCTATAATCAAAGAAGATATAATAAATGTTATTTAACGAAATTCTAATTACAAACCATGCATAAATATATTATACACTATCTCATGATACACATTGCAATAAGCTTAAAACTTTTTAAAATGAGAACATTTGAAAAGAATATAATTAGGATGCATGAGTTACAAAACCATTAAAATTCAGAAAGAATTTTATGTATAAATTTTTCTCGGTCTAAAAATTAAATTACATTACTGAATTTTTATTTTAGTGGTTAACATTTTTAAATATAAATTTTAAATTAATTTCTAAGATTTAATGCAGGATTATCTTTTTATCGATTCAAAATTTGTATCAATATTTCAGAGAAAATGAACTGTTGAATTATTTCAACATTATAAGAAAAACATTTAATAATATTTTATATTTATTTTGAACCACATGATTAATTAGTGTAACCCTTCTATCAAGTATCAGACTCTTTATTATATCGAGGGGGAAAAAAAGGGGGGGTTGAAGGATTTTAGTATTTGAAAAGAAGCAAAACATTTTTAAAAGTAACATAAAATTTATTATGCTTGCGTATTTAAATTTTATTCTCATTAAATGTTCATTTTTTTAAGATATGTGAAAATTAAATAGGTGATATTATTTAATGCAATAGGCTGTAATGATAGTAAGTACTGTTTCTTTTTCTTTTTTTTTCCCTGTGTTTTTTTAAATTGTTCCATAACATGAACTTTTGATCAATAGCATTTCAGAATCAGACAAAATATCAAATTTATAGATATATACATATAATTTGATTCTAATAAGCATATATAATAATACACTTAAGTATTTATTCATTCATATATAAAGAAGAATTAGATATTAACGCGGATCAAAGAAATAAATATACTGTCAATTTTACGCATTTATGAAGAAAATAAATAATTTCATTAAGAAATGCTTCGTTTTCAGCATTTGACTATATAAGGTTATTTTTAAGGTAAATAGTCTCTTAATGTTAAAACATAAAACTCCTTTTAAACAAAAAAATTATTCCATCATTAATATATTATACAATTTTTTTGTTATAAAAGCCGAAACATTTTTTAGATACCAATCATTTCTGTTTGAATTATTTCACTTACTTCGGGTATAAAATCTATGCCATGTTTCATCTTCTATACTGTAGGAGAATACGAGGTGTGGTGATTAAATAACGAGACTGCCTCCGTAAAACTTTTTATTTTGATGCCATATTTATTTACTTATAATCAGCTTCAAAGTACATCCCCCCCTCTATCTCTACAGCGCTCTATACGAATCTTCCGTTGTTTGAAAAAGTTTTTCTTCAACGGATTTAAATCTTGTTTCTTTTAATACGGATTTTACCTTAGAAAACAGATAGAATTCGCATGGCGCAAGATCCAGTGAATAAGGAGGATAGTCTAACACTAGGATGCTATATTTGGCTAGAAACATATTGACAAACAATGCGGAATGAGCCGGCGAATTGTCCTGGTGAAGAACCCATGATTTGTCCTTCCACAATTCAAGTCGTTTTTTTTTTTTTTTCTTTCACGGAGTTCAGCAAGAAAGTGAAGGTAGCAATATTGATTAATAATTCGATCTTCAGGAACCCGGCGAAGTTACACAATCCCATGATTTTCGAAAAAAAAAACTAGTTATCACTGCTTTAAATTTTGATTTCCTCATTCGAGAAAATCAAAATTAATTCTGGCTCTCCGTGAAGATGAGCTCTTCCAGTACATAGATTGGTGATTCGTTTCATCAACACAAATAAAAAAAATACAGTTCCTCACATGTATTTGGGATAAATTTTGGTCATTTTCAATGACATTCAGAGCGTCAGTACAAACATTTTTGCGAGCTTCTAATTCAAACGCGAAACTTTTTTGGCACGCACTTTTTGCATGTTAAAATTGTCATGTAAAATTTACCATACGGATTTTTCATTATTTCCTACAGTCACAGCAACAGCACCAATTCTTAACAGACCATCAGATCGAACCAAATTACCGATTTTTTCGATATTGTCATCCGTTTTTGACGTGGAAGGGCGACCCGGTGTGAATCCTCTTCAACATCTTCTGGGCCTTCTTGAAAACGCTTAAGCCATTCAAAAACACAAGCACTGATAAACATTCATTGCCATAGATTTCATTCAATAAATTATAAGCTAAAGCAGCAGCTTAATCCAAGTTTCATGAGAAACTTCACAAAAATTCGCTGCTCACTTATCATTTTTCTAGCGAAACAAACAAAAAAATAATAATAACTCTAATGTGAAAGAGGACCATTGATATACGGTTTTGTTTACAGAAACGAGAGGCACTGAATTCAACAGAGAAGGTTTCGCTCTTAACAGTTATTGGTCTCTGACGTTTGAAGTATGCGTACTTTTCCTGTAGCAGCGTCAGTCTCGTTCTTTAATATTCACATCTAGTATGACTTCTATTTGAGCTTTTAAGAGAAGATTTAAAAATACAAATGTTTAAATATTGTTTCGAAATCTTAAGAACATTTAGGAATATCGAATTTATGAGTTATAATCACACAAACTTATATATGTAATAGAATGTTTTTCTATCTGAATACAATGTTCAGAGTTTGATTCCTAATATTTTTCACTAGGCCTAGATAAACATAAAAGTGGTCTATTTATTAAAATAAATAACACTAATAATGTGAATATAGATCGAAGGTTGGTTTTTTTCTCCATTTTTATGCAATTAAATTGCTCAATTTTGTACAGCTGAAACTTTTCTTACCTTCAAAATTTATCACAACACCAAAAATATAACATTAAATATGTAAGTTTATATTTCCTCTGTAAACTTTGTACACCCTATATACATATTCTATTAGTATATGTGTAATAATTAGACAAGCTCTAGAAATATAATTTTGCTTTTAACCATAAATTGATTCGACGACATGAAATAAGAAAATCATATTCAAATTCTAAAATAATGATTTAAAAAGCTGTCTTATTTTCGAGAAGTGTATGATATCTACGCTTTATATAACATTTAAAAACAAAAATGTAAAAATACATTAGTGCTAGCGTGGAAAGAAATCTAATCTGATGAAAAAAAAGATGTATTAATGAAAGGTCTGCGATGAGTACAGAACAAATTATTTTAATGAGAACTGCTCAGTATATGAGCTGATCAGAGGGGGAAAAAAAACAGCACTGTAAAAGAACAAAACAGAATTAAATCTTAGAATGTCCAGGCGAGTTGTTTTATTGGAATAACAACAAATAATTGATTTCTACAACTTTTAATTTGTAAAAGAAAGATGGATAGGAATAACAGATTTAAGTATAAATCGAAAACATAGTACATGCGCTCATTTAAATGAACAAGTTCAAAGTAATCGGCCACTTCTTTCTAATATTCATTTTAATCTCTAACAAACTGTAATAAATAACTGTATTTTATATACATAATTATTATAAATAGCAGTAAACTTTGGGCAATTTATCAAACAATACATTTTTAAAAATTGGATTCGTTGAAATGCATCTATTTAATTTCCCTTTAACTAGATGTTGTTTCTGTTTCATTGAATATTATACTAGCATCAAATTAGTTTGTTTTTTATTTGTATTCAAAATCGATGAAAATAACTTTATAACTAAAGAAGAAAGTTTCGTATGAATTTATTCAAGAATGTTTCTGAAACTGTTGAATTCGATTAGCAAACTCGCAGAAAATGTATATGTATAAATTAATTATTACCTCTTAAAACTTTTTTCACTTCCGATTCCTCCTAATTTCAATTTCTTAAAGTGACAATTAATACTTACAACTATTAAAGCCTCAAAATATTTGAAGATATTTGCATTTCAGTCGTCATTTTAAAATAACTCGAGATCAAATCAAAAATTTTTTAAATTAAATGTTGCTGAATTTTACGATACACGGAGAGAATAAATTTTCAACTTTCTTAATTATATTTCATTGTTAATTTCTGTCGATATAAATCTAAAAGTGCAAAATTACTTTTAAATATAAAATCCTTGATTTAAAAAATCATGTCTTCGAAGCCTAGGAAGTGAATTATACTCTGAATGATTTATACTCCAGTCAAAGTGAGAAAATGATCTTACAAGAGACATATTGCAGAGAATAATAAAAATTCAATTCTTGATATTAACGAAATAAAAAATAAAATAGGAAGTAAAATTATAATCAAACCTAATACTAAAGTAATTTATGAAATAAATTTAATGAACATGAGTGTAACGAATTATCTTTTCTAAAGATATGCTATTACAGCATTTTGCTGATAGTCCAATTCTTTTAAGTAAACAGCTGTTTCCACAGTATCCATAAAATACATCTCTTTTCTCTCATTGAAAAGCCATGGTTAAACTATCACCAAGGATTCTGCGTGGAGACCAATACGTTCTTTTTGAACAAAAACTGCCATAACATTAGTTCTACCTCACCTTTTTTTCACCTAAAGATATATTACATGGGAAAGGATATTTCTCGTATACGATCGTATCCAAACATCAAATACATTTTATTTTTCCAAGTGCAATGGATAAAGAGATAAACCATTGGATGCGGCCTTAAATAGTGGGAAAAAACGTTTCGTCCCTGCGTAAATCCTAAAACATAATTCAAAGGCGCGAGCTCCCATGTAGCGGATCTCATACGTCTGGATCGAGGCCCTGATCCCTCGTGGCCGAATGATTTATACTCCAGTCCATAGTGAGGCCGTCAACACATTTACAGGACTTTGAGAGTTAAATTCTCGGCAGAGGGCCCTCAAGGATTAGGGCCCTGTTAGCAGGTGGGGCGATTGGGGTGAAGGACTATTATGTTCCGGAAGACGATTTTCTCAACCTGGGGCTTGTGCTCGGTTTTTACTTCATTTCGATTTGCAGAGTCGTCGTTACGCCGCGGGGAAGAATCTGGACATAAATCTATCATAAGGTTAAATACAATAGATTAGAATTACTCTCTAGAGAAAACATTTCTTATCAGTGATGTGTTATTTTGTAGATAAAGGATAAAGAATTAACGAAAGATCGATGTCTTTTGCAAGCATATAAATTAAAGTTGATTCATTAACAATTAAACAACAGTGAAAAACATGTTTTCCTCAGGTTAAAATTACAATAGTAGTATTTCCATATATATTTAAGTTTAATAACCACAGAATTATATTTTTTAAACCAGACATATAAAGTGCTTTTCCCTTTTTTACCTCAAATATTAGTTCTAATATTTGTATTTTATTATTAGATTTCGTTTTCTGTTATATATATATATATATATATATATATATATATATATATATATATATATATATATATATATATATATATATATATATATATATATATATCTCTCTCTCACTAATAACTTAATGTGTGTGTATGTGTATATGTAATAACATGTATGGCATAATATATATATATATATATATATATATATATATATCAGCATGTAACTGGCAATAATATAATGTATATATATATATATGTAATATTGTGGCAATGTATGTATGTATT